>KZ539183.1:366-25366 GCA_000934665.2 Catajapyx aquilonaris | reverse complement strand
CCCTATAGGTCCCGCACCCTCCTATGGCCGTCTCCATGGGTCTCTGTTTACAGACTCAGAGCCGAGGTGTGCTGGGGCCACATTGTCGTAGGGACGCAGTGGAGTAGGGGTATGGCAGTGACGTCAGGGGTGAAACTGGAGCCAGTTGTAAAGAGACATTTTCCCATATTCAGAAATTATGTAGCAACAGCTTTGCTTTCCAGAACGACATGTGTCAAAATGAGGTTGCAGGTGATCAAAATGGTGCCAAAATTGGTTTAAATTGACAGTGCCGCTTTAGAGAGTCGAGATATTATTTATTTACCATGTGCCAGAAGTGTTTGTTGACCCCAAAAATGGGCATACTCGCGATATCATCAGATTTAAGCTCCCAGGGCACTTCCCCCATCAGATGCACGAAGACCTTAACTCAAAAACTAGTTTTTTGAGTTACAGTCTTCTTACATCTGACGGCAGCAGACTTGAGATCAGAAGCAAATAAAATGTGCTGCTTTATTGCCTGGAACTTTATTTATAACCTGTGCGTCATACACTGTACAAGTGTACATGTACATAGTAAAGTAAGTAAGTAATGGTTTTATTTACCTGCTGGGATTTTATGGGCCCCGTGCTGGGAGGAAGCACTCTGTACATCATATGACTCAAAATAGTAACACATTTGATACACAATATACCAGTATTTGGATTAATCAACCTTGCACTTACAATGATGACATTCCGTTGTAGCTAGTAATAACAAAAAAGAAAAAAGAAAACCAGAGGGAACCGATGAGGAACCCTAAATACCCATGAACGTGACATGATGCAATGACAATACCAACCAACATGGGGGAATTTCTATGCATCTGCATCCAATTTGTGAAGGCAGTAATTGATTTGTTCGTGTAGGTTGAAGTCGGAGATGAGAGATTAACCCTTCGCCCTATAGTAAATCAAAGTACCGGTATAATATCTGCAAAGTTGAGTAGTCTAACAGCATGTGTAAAAAAAGAAAACAAATTGTATATATAGCCTACTGTACATACAATGTACTGTACCAGTGCTGCTAGCAAGCCAAATTCTATTCAATCTACATCACACATGGTCTCGCGTGGTCTACACCAGTCTACACAGAGACTGTGGTCTCCATCACTAACATCTTGACTACTGATGGATTGGGGGGTGGAGGGTGGGGGGCGAGCTACAGCTTTTCTTGATTTACAAGGATTTTCCATCCTCATCATAATCGCAACTATAGGCCAGTAAGTACTCCCTTTCCTTGTATTTTACGAAAAAGCTGTATCTCACACGTCACACCACCCTAATATTTTCCATAATTATCCCCCCATTCTTTTCAGTCGGAACGTCTCCATCTTTCATGGTAAATATTTTATAATTGAAAAGCAATGTATCAGAGAGCGTCTTAAGAGTATTCCACCAGCAATAATTGACAGCAGTTGTATTGTTGGGGTCAGAAGTTGCTGAAGGAATGGCTCTAAGGGTGGAGTGTTGACTAGAGAAGGTGGCTGTTTTATAATTCGGCAGTGAGAGGGGAGGCTTATTTCCTGTTTTGTCAGGATGGCAGTACATAGTTGGACGGTGGTATGCAATAATGGGTCAACCCACAAAACTGTTAAACTTGAGTTAAGCCCAGGAACATACATCCAAAAGTTAGTACTTCATTCAGTTAAAATCAAGGAGGCGAAATCTGCATATTTCTGCCACAAATGGCCGAAAAGTTAACTTACAAAATAATGGTGTTATGCAATAATTTGTCAACCCTTAAAAATGTCAAAATTGAGCTAAGCCGAGGAACATATACCTAAAGGATCCTACTTCATTCAGTTAACAATCATGCTGGTGAAATCTGCATACTTCTACCATCCATAAATGACCGAAAAGAACACTGAATTAATTTCTCAGGCCTGACCTTCAAAGCTCTTTTTCTCAAAACTGGTCTCATATATGTGGGTTGACTCATTATTGCATAACACCGTCCAGTTATGTTTGATATTAGTAATGGAGTCACTGATAGCCACAGAGAGCTGTAATTGCATAATGGAACTTTATTTATGCCTTGTCATATACATACAATTTACCAGGGCTGCTTGCAACCAAATGGGCTACACTAATATCTTGACTACTGTCAGTACAAGTGTAGCACTAGTTCTGTGTAAGTTTTCCTCAGCAATGCAATAGTGCCTTTACTAGAGGTGTGCTTTAGACACTTCTGTTATGCATCCAGTAAGTTCTCTTAAGTGACACAAAAGTATATTCCTGTCAGATTGCATAAAGCTGTGATTTTTAAATTTTTAAAGCACAGAATGTTATGTAATGCATACTTGATGGTGCAATGTCTAAGATACAGAGCTGTGCATGAGAATGCTTGGTGGGTTGTTCACCCTTGCGACTATAGTATAGTATGTTGGTGAAAAGTCAATGTGGCAATAGCATTCCAACTGGTACTTCTCTGAACGAATATTGAGTTTTCCACAAGTGACAACCACTTTTGCTTCGTAAACACAACATGTAATAGCATGCTATTGATCCAAGATGCTGTGATGGCTGCCAATGAAACGCCATATGGGACAAGTTATATGTGAAAAGTCCAGCGGAGGAGGTGTCTTATTGTTCGTGGAGGGTACACACTTAAATGTTTCACTCTTTCTCATTCCAAAACAAACAGTCAATGTAGATGTCTTCAATTAATGCTCTGTTCGAGGTATTTCTTCTGAGTAATGTCTGCATATACTGGCTCACTATCATTCCATTCGACATTTTAAAACACATTGCGGAATTTTCATTGTAGGCCTACTACTAGTTACTGCTAACTTAGCAGTACCATTGCACTACACTGCTAAGTACTACTAAGTTAGAAGTAACTAGTAGTATGAGGAAAATTCCACCGACAGTCTTTAAAGACTGCTTTCCTCATCATAACATACAGTATACCGTATCCTTCTAGCATGGGGCATAGATTTTGCACATGCTTCATTGCAAAAAATTGCATCTCTGAAAAGACAGAATGAAAGTTGAGTTATTTTTTACCAAGGTATCTGAACACTGTTATCTGGTAGATGCTGTTTACCTTATGAAACATCTCTTCAATGTTTTTACAGGTTCTCAAGCAATTAACTTTTTTTTTGTTCCTGGTGTCACTGTGGTTCAGTTTAGTAGCTGTTGGCAATTTGTCTTATCAGAAGTTTAGTCCAAAAGTTACTTTTATTGTTATAGGTAGATTGGTTAAAATGGACCATGGAAAGAATGTCCCCGTTCCCCCAGTGACCCCCAGCCAAGAGATGGAAGATCGGTCCGCTCTAAAGAGAAAACGCGAGTTCCAGGAGGATGATCTCAACGCAACTAAGAGGGCATGCTATCAAACCCCCAACAACGATGAGGTAAGACTAATACATTATAGGGGAGTCAGTGCATGTCAAACAAACTGCAGAGGAAGGGTCCATCATTGAAAAATATTCCCATCATTATAGCAGGTACCAATAATAAGTTATAATCAAAGAGGCAAATGGTGTCTCACTTGATAAAAACACTAAAACAGAGGGGTGTCCTGTTTCATAACTGTATGCATCGTAGGGCGACACGGTGGCCGAGTGGTTAGCCTTCCACCTCTAAGGTCCCGAATTCGATCCCCGGGTCGGACGGAGGATACTTATGTGGATAGAATTTCGATGGGTTCTCTCCGTGTTCGCGTGGGTTTTCTCGGGGTTCTCCCGTTTCCTCCCACTATCAAAATCCATCACATTACAGGCAAATGATTAAAGTCGGGTATTCAAAAGATGATCCCCTAAGAGGCCCAAGGGGCCTATCACGGGGTATCCATTATTATTATAACTGTATGCATTGATCCCAAACATATGCGGATGATTTAAGGATTGTTATTTTACCTTCCCCACCTTCTCTCCTCACAGACCAGTGAGACTACTCAATTTTGGACAGACGGTCAACTGCGTAAATTATATCCTGAACAGACGACCACGGACTTAGAAGTTGATTTACTGCATGAAATTGGTGCCGTCCAAACGAAGCTCACCGAGATGAGTGTTTCGAAGGATTCTCCACTGAAGGCGTCTCGAAGATCATTGGACGAATTGCTGGACCAGAGTATACAGACTGAAATGGCCGGTTTCCGTTCGACATCTTCACCAGTCTTGAAGACACCGTCGATTTCCCCCATTTCTGGCACGTCTCCTCAGAGCTCCCCTGAGATCATTGACTGCATGAATGATGCAGTTCAGGAGGACAATCCCAGGGAACACGGATAAGCAACTTCGTTGTGTGGAATCCTGCTTTTTCTGTTTGGTCAGATAGATTTAGCTTTTAAAAAAATGTAAGTAGACTGGACACTGTGAAGATCAAACACAGGCAAAATGTAGTAGTCTGAATGCCTGTCAATATTATGATGTAACAGGATATCATAAGAATCTCATGTTCCTTAAAAAAAAACTCACTGTATAACAAGGAAATTAGGCCAATGGTTTGCAAATGAGGAACAGGTTTTCTTTGTAGGCTAACTACCCCAATTGCAGATCTCACTGTTTCAATTTAAATGTGGTGTGTTTTTAGTAAGATGATGCCCAAAACGAGCTTTGTGTTGTGCATTTGGGACAAGTTTGGTTTTTTTTTATGGAAATGCTTTTTTTAGTCCCACCTGCAAAGCTGTCGTCCTATTATTTTGTTATTATAATTCTGCTTTCTTTTCATCGATGAAACTTTTGAGTACTTTTTTTTTGCCTGGGTTAAAAGGATTTTGTCTTACTAATGTTTTGTCACCACATTAATTTGACCTGAATGATTAAATAAAATCTGTTTGAATACAGCTTTGGCATGGTTTTCACTAGAGGTGGGTGAGACTGATGAGTCCCACCAGTGCAGTGTAGGAAAGAAGTCAAGGGGTATTGACTCAGGTATTCTGCCAAGGTTATGCACAAATAATAATTATAATAATACTCGGGTTAGTGCACCACCTGTGTTAGGCATCTGGCAAGATACCTGCGTTGCTGTTTGATGTACAAGCTTTTTGGCCCTTTTACTGTAATGTCCGAGTACCACATGCAGTGGGGGTTACATGGAGGGGAGAAGTAGTGCCAGTCATTTTGTGCATTCCCCTGGGTAGTTGGTCTATCACAAATTCCACTGGAGATGATGAAACTCCACAGGAGATGACAACGGTTTAGGATCAAACAATTACTGCTGTGGCACTCCGCCTTTCAGGATTGGACAAGTGTGCAAGGTGTATAATCTGATGTTTAAAATGCCACAATTTGTGATTATTTGGCAAGTTGCAACAAAGGTGACATCAGTCTGAATCCAAGAAGACCATGATATTCATAGATCTAGTAGTCAGTATGCAAGTGTACTCTTAGTTTCTGAGTGACTTACATGCTTTTAAAATGTCAAGGCTACTCTTTTTCTTATGATTGAAGTGGTGTGCTGATTGAGCACATTTCTGAGAAACAAATTGGCCAATTTAAAATGCATTTTTGTGCCACATTATGTTCAAAACTTTTTTTCCCCAACAGAAAAATTGTTGATTAAGCAACTGGCAGGCTATGTACAATTCAGTTTAGAAAAAGCATGTGAGATTACTTCACTTTGTGCCCTGTCGTCATCTATGAGGAGCGTTCTGCAAATTCTCGACTTTTTGATGGAGGAGTTTGATATTTGATATTAAAATGGGGCACCATGTAGAGGCATTCTTGCACTGATCAGAGGATATTTCACCATCCCCATGTTAATCATATAAAAGGGAGGAAAAGGTCGTGGGAGGTGCAAAGTGCAGTGATCTCTTCTGCCCGGACAGTTTTGAGCATCATTCTGTCATCAAATATCTCACTTTGAAGAAGATGAGGGGTGTGTATATTCATAAGGTCATTCCAGAGACAATGAGTGGCTGTTGTCCATCATACCCAATGGTTATGAGATGGTTGCATGCTTCAAGTGTGGGCAAGACAGCTTGGACGATGACCCCCACCCGGGAAAACCAGCGACTGCTGTGCCGAGGAACACTGTTGTAGAGACCATGGTTACCTCTGCTTGGTCTGGTCTTTTTCCGCTTTTCACTCGACATGTCCGGGTAGAATTGCACTCCCTTCTCTGACCAGGGCCACGAGAAAAGGTCTGGTATTTAAGAGGGTCAGAAATGACTAGAAACTTACTAAGAGCTCCCTCCCTTGGGAACCTCCCATTCCCCCCTAAAAGGGCCCAAGGCCATATCATGGGGCATTACAGAAAAAAAGCAATTAATAATCTAACTCTGACCAGGATCTTGAAGTAGTGTCTTCCACAAAACTTTATGACCGTCCAAATCATAAGCCCTGGAGAGATCAAGGAAGGCTGCGTGCAATTTTGTGAGACGCGTCGATAGTTTGTGAAATCAGTTTGATCGCATTGTTGAATATCGGAACCTTAGTGGATTGGGCCCAAAAGGATTTGAGACATGCATACACCGCTTTTGGATATAGCTCCAGTAACAGTGTTGGACCTGATGGTTAATTATGTATAAGAAGCCGTAGAAATTAAATAATGTACAGCGGAAGTTCTCGAACATACGAGGTAAAACTCCAATTTCCTGTTGTTAGTTTGTCAAAATTATCCGGTGTTTTTTTTTTGAGCTATTACAGGCTGAATTTAACAAGAGTTGGTGTACCTGTATATGGTTCGTTGTTTCTTCCTATGCAATGGGACTTATGGTCGCCGGTATAATTGTCTCAAAAAGACTTGATTCTTTCTACCTTGACCATGAGAACCTAGAGTTCAACAAACTCTGGTGAAGTCATTTTTTTTCCTAAATCTATGATGAAGGGAGAGAAAACCCACCTCAATTTTATAACATGAAAAACATGATGCTTGTGTCTTTTCTGATGATGAGTAGGCATGAAAATATGGAATGTTAGGAATGAAAGATTGACATTTTATGAAATAAACAACACGTACAGTGAAAATGGTAAAAACATTCATAAGCTTTTCCAGGCATCTCAAGCACAAGAAAAAGTCGTGTAAATCACAGGAAAAATAATGGCCTTCTTGAAACGTAACAACATGTAACAACCTTTTACTTGCATGTATATAGGGTCCTGGGTCATTCGAGGTGCGGCTTCCTGTGGTATAGTGATATTTCCTCCACGTTATAGTAACGAGCCAACGAGCAATTGGAATTACAAATATGATTTGCTTTTAATGTGACATTAACTGAGTCAAAATGTTCAATGTTGCAAAAATTTGCGAAAAGTGGTGTCTAACCTAAGAGTAGTACGAGCTCGCAATAATACAGCATATATGCTGCACAAGCAGCCATCATATCGCAATGTGATTCTACAGGTATTGCTGTGTATTTACATGGCATCCATGTCGAGTAGCCAGTCAACTGTGTATTCGTACTCTGGGTTGAACATACAAATGCTGCAATATAGATAGTATCCTCGATTACTGATTTGAATCGTATGTGTGTAACATGATTCCACGTTGATTTGATTCCTGGGCTTATGAAGAAGTCCTCGTGGCTTAAAATTTAAAAATATCAAGATTGGGAAAATATGGGTACGACCAATAAGGGGTTAGCAACTCCCTGGAACCGGTGTACACACTGGCCAAGGAATCAGGTGGAACCGGCCTGAAACCGGGTGGAACCCCCCGGTTCCAGGATCTGGTGTACACTTTTTTGGGGAGTTGCTAACCCCTTGGGTACGACACTACTTTGTCAACGTATCGGTATAATAATAATAATAATAATAATAATAATAATAATAATAATAATAATAATAATAATAATAATAATAATCCGGGGTAGTGCTTGACCTCATCTGAGGTATGCAGCACGGACCTTTATTTATTATGTCAAGTACATTTGGAGCCTTTATACGTAACGCCCGGGCCCACGGGCAGGATGACAGGAGGGGATGTGCAAGGTGCAGTGCAATGTCTTATCCGTTATCCGTTGCCATTTTTAGTGAACTCCCCCGGGTGGTTTAATCTGTGGAAATACCACCCGAGACGAAGCCAGAGGTGACCCTGAACTCTGCACGAGATGAAGGGGGTGTCCCCGGGCTGGGATCGAACCCGGGACCTTAACATCCGTGGGCGCATACGTTACCGCCGCACCACTCCGCCTCCCCACGTATCGGTATAAATATGGCATGTCAGAGCATAAAATGGTTGTACATAAGTTTAAAGGTGTAGGCCGTGGTGTAGGCCTATGAACGAGTTCTAAAATTCTCTGAACCCATCAGGTATGCTTCGACGAAAAGAAATGTGTACCAGAGTTAGGCGAAGATGTCTTGCTTTGGAGTTCAATGTCGTCTGGTTGTCTTTGCTTTTTTGTGTTGTGCTCTGCAGATTTAGATGTAGGCTACACTGTTGAACACGTTATACGTTATAACTGCGAATCACGATTGTTCTCTTTTCCCGGAAATGATTTTGTTACTTTTTTGATTATTACATTTCGAAAATAGACACGATCGATCCCTTTATAACCTCAAGAACTTTGATCATTTTGATGCATCCGGTCCAGCGTCCAGAAACTGTTTGTCCACATGTCCAATATATTGGACATCAGGTCTCAGGAGGATATATGCAGGTTTTTAAATTTCTCCCATTTATCCCCGTACGAAAAACGAGTTCCCTGCTAGTATAGGCCTGCAATATATAATTATGTCATTGGTGACAACGGTTTCTATCATTTTATTAGTAATGCTGTGACGCCCCGTGGCTGTGGCTATTTTGCTTCTTGAATCTGTGGACCAGAGCCACGCCAGAGCGGACCAGAGATATTTGCTATTCACTTGAACTTTTGTATATCACCACCAGAGCTACGAGTATCCGAGGATCAGGACGGGCCATGGACGGACCAGGCAATGTAAGGCTGGGTGAATACGCACGAAAGGCTTTGACTTGCCATCTATTGGGTCTTATGTGAACTTGGCTCATATACACGGCACGTGTAATACTATTATGCTATAGCTGGCTATAGTCAGTCTAGTCTACACTCTACAGGGAATGGTGCTTTCGTAAAATACGAGCTGAGATGAATGAGAACGGCTGTCAAGTGAGCATAGTATAGTGTGATAGTGACAGCTATTTTTAAGTTTTGAACACCTTTCATCGCTGGATATGTACGCTTAAAAAATTCAAAACTTATTCTCTAACTCGAAGTTATCCTGTCCCATGCAGATTCGACTTATATCAGTTTTACTGTAATTTGAAATAAGAACAAATAAAACATTCCCTTCAGTAAAAAAGGGTAGTAAGACCTCCGTGGTGGAATGAAAGTACTGAAACAAGGCAGGTTAACGTAAGACCTTCACCAATTGAATTAAGCTGTAGCAGAGGTCTTATACCCAAGCATTTTCCAATTTACTGCTCATAAAGTCTCCTTTCTGAAAACAATGGGTGGAATTTTCGGAGTACTATACTAGGTCATTTTCAGCGTATAAAGTTGCACTGTCACACAGGCATCACCGACAAATAATAACAGTAAAAACTAAAATATGGAACAACTACTGCTAATTTGTTACTGTGTTGCAAAATTACCGTATGTGGCCAAGAGTATAGGCTGTAATGCATGGGACTGAAAATAAATTAAGACCTGCTTGATTTGTAATGCCTATTCAAGAGGCTCTTTTAACTGTTTTCATGACCTAAATGTCTACCTATTTAAGAGTTTTTTTAGAACCTAGAAATCCGTTCTTTGATGATAACGAAACTATTGTTTTTGCGGATGAGGCAACTGTTTTTCCTGCGAATCGTCAAGAACAATGTGTATAGTGAAAAGATCCAGCATCTCCAGCACCTAATAATTCCAGACATGACTGAGCAAGTAGGGCACGACACCGAATGCCATATTTTTATCTGCCAAGAAACAAATGTAGCTCACATCAAAACACACTAAAGCCAGACCAAAACTTCAGGTACTTCTTAGCATTTAAAAGCTTAAATTACGTATTAAGATGCAGTATGTTTACAATTTTTCACTTGAGATTAAAATACAGTGAAACCTGTGTGTTGTGGAATCCCAAAGGTCCCTAAATTTTTTTCGTAATGGACATGTTTCCTCTATATTCAGATCAAGTACATTACTGAGATTTATTGCCAGTGAGAAAGAGGAGAGCAAAAATAAACACCTTACCTTTCAATATGGTGCAAAATCAATCCACAGTAGATCTGTATGTATTTAGACCCTTAAACTACTTAAAGAAAGGGTTTCAGCGATTTTGCTTGTTGGGCTTCGAAGATCAAGGAAGACCCTGCCCTGCTACATTTTTGTGGAAATACCTGGCTTGCATCTCTCTTATTATTATTATTATTATTATTATTATTATTATTATTATTATTATTATTATTATTATTATTATTATTTAAAGGCAGTTGAAAATGTCATCCTTGGAATAGCCCAGACAAATAATTCTCCCCAGCACTTTCCCCTTCCAATTTTCTACTTCTTCAAGATTCATGACACGATGCTTGCATCACCAAACACAGTTTTCCACGAAATTGTGTGGCTGCTGCGGAAACTTTCCAGCCACCTGCACCCATTTGAAACTCAATTTTGCCACACCAAGTTTTTGGGCTATTGCCTGCTCTATTGGACCATAAATCCGGACTCTGGCAATATGTTGAGTACATGGAGTCCTCGACGGTCAGGTCCACAGAGATGCTTCCGCGGAGCAAGAAGCGGAAGGGTTTTGAAATGTTCCCTGTAGCAACTCTCTGGTAGAGCCGTGGCGTCGGCCCCAGTGTCAATCTTGAAACGGACAAGTGACTTGTGGAATCGAAGAGTCACGTGCCAATCCGTGTAATCATGTGCAGTGTCTACAACTGCACCCAAGAAGTCGGTGTCAGTCTCCTCAATTTCGTGAATTTGATTTCTATCGCGGCAAACGCGAGCAAAGTGTCCTTTCTTTTGACATTTCTTGCACGTCGCTTGACGAGCAGGACAGTTCTCCTTGCCATGCAAACTCTGGCCCCCACACCAAACACAAGCACATTGTTGGCCTTTCTCTGTCGTAACATCACCCTGGCGACGAGGTGTAAAATGCTTCTTTTCTGTGCCCCTTGTTTATGATGTTCAGGAATGATAACTCGATCAATATTCGGAGTGCTATCCATGCCCCCATCCAACTGGAACTGTTGCCTCTTGATTTCTTCCGACTGACGAGCCCTGTCCATGGCTTTTTTAAGAGTTAGGTTGGCATCTAACTGCAACTGTTCTGATAGCCTCCTATCTCTAAGACCCACAACGAGTCGGTCTCTTATAATTTCATCGTGAAGAGCCGCATAGCCACAATGCTCGGCTAGGGCGTGAAGGGCTGTGATGAATTCATCTACTGACTCAGCATCTCCCTGAACTCGGCTATTGAATCGAGCTCTCTCAAAAATGACATTCCGTCCAATCACAAAATGACCTTCGAATTTGGCCAAGACCGTATCAATGTCTTTCAGCTGATCAGTTGAGCCCGAATGACAGTAATATGTCATCCGCTGCATCCCCCATGGAGTATATCAATGTGTTTACCTGCTCCTCTGCCGTCTTATGATGAAGACCTGCGGCGAGTCGGAACAGTTCAAAACGTCGGCGCCACCTTGGCCACTCCGACGGTGCAGAAAATGCGAATGGTTCTGGGGGAGGAACTTGATAATAGGCTGCCATATTCAAAATGCCTGGAACTCCAGCAACTCCAGCAACAGGATTTGCACTGTCCCCCGCCAGTCAACTTGCAACTTCAACGTCTAATGGAGCGAAGTCCCCGTGATGTTACTCACGACGACCCAGAAACCTTGTACCACTTGTACCACTGCCACCATGTTGTGTTATCAGGGAGCTACTCAAAGACTCGACTTGGCTTTGGGAATGTCATCTAATCACTTTAATCAACAATCACTACCATGGATACATAATACAACACTGTGTCAACCCTTTCCTCTTCTCCAACATTTTAAAACTGGATGGTGTGTAACGGTAATGGAGGCCCTATGACCCTGAACTCCCCAGAGAGCAGAAAGCGAAAACAGAAAATAAGAGTAATGCTATCTTTGGTCCCCAAACCGAAAACAAGCCAGAATGACAAGAGGACCTTGTAAGGCAATAATTATAAAAGGGAACCAAAGATGGACAACAGGAGTCCAGTCCAGTCCAGTCCAGTCTAGTCGAGCAGTCAAGCAGACAGTCTGGAGCAGACAAGAGAAGAGGACACAGCACGAGAGTCAGAACCAGATCTCGGTCCAGAGCAGAGCAGAGAAGCAGCAGGAGGCTAGAAAGGGCCAGAACCTGTAGGGGCCATGCGGAAGCCAAAGGATCGGAGGAGTGAAGACAGAGAACGCAGTCCAGAGCAGAGCGGATAGGAGCAAGAAGAGGAACATATATCCCGAGCTATCTCCCGGACCCCAAGAAGCCGACGTCGGGGAGTGAGTATGAGGGTGTCAGTTTCATGCACGCGCTGCCAGTGGAGGTCCTGGCATGTCCGGCCAGAAGCAGTGTGGTCATCCTATGTTAGTGTCCTGTACGTACTACGGGGCTCAAATTGTCATGAAGCAACCTTTTGCACAGGCCCCACGTTGAGCAGGTGTCAGTGTGTGTGTGAAGGGTTGCTTCAAGACCAGGATAAAGTGGCCAAAGCAATTTGACCCCCACAGTACCTACAGTGGTTATTGATTTACCTGATAATAAAAGTTCACATGATCAACTCTCGCTGTGATTCGAGTGCCCCTGATCCCCTCCTGTCATGGAGTACACGATTGGCACCGAACCTACCCAATCCTGATTCCCTGACCTATCCTTAATCCCAATCAGATTCGCAAATCTCTAGCGATTCGCGAACTGTAACAGGTGCAGTAAACTTGAAGGCGTGGCATCTACGAATCACGAGTCACAATCTTCTTGGGCCCCCCAAAGCCATATTTCTGTTTTCCAACCAAAAATAGTCCCCTCTCCTCACAAATATAGTCAAGGCCACAGACCGATAGCAATTCCAGTAATTATGAGACACAGGATGGTGTCAGATGGTCCAAAATGGGTTACTGAGAGGCCTCCTGGGAGGGCCGAGAGTGAACCTGGCTGTAGTTTCTATTTTTGTGACTCGTAGGAGATAATGTGAACCTTTTGATTTTCATTATGAACAGAGATTATATCTGAAGGGAGACTAAAATCCCTTCCATTTCCGCATTGGGCAGGTTCCGTAACATCCGTCAAAAAATACATTGCATGTCCTATGCATACGCCGTGCCCAGAAAAACTCGGCAATGGATAGGTTTCCACTATATCCAGGGTCAGTAATGGGCAGGTTTCACTGTAATAACAAAAATCTGTACAACTTAAAATCCGTGTATTGACATAGGTCCATAAATAGTACAACTATAGAATTCCAGGGCAATATGTACAAATGGTACCACTTTGCTCCAACCAATCCAGATAGCCCGTCTGGAAATTGCTTCCACATCTGGAGATTTGGTGGAATATGCTTGTATTCCATCTTCTACTACTACAAGTTACACATGGCAGTTATACTACAGGGTGTATCTGTACTCAGTACACAGACATATATTACTGTCTTCCTAGGCACCAGACGACTTATGTAGAGGAGTCATTATGTCTGGGCCGCCTCATTACTGAGATAATTTACCCACCTGATAGTTAGCGATTTGGATAAAGAGTGATTTGTAAATAGCAGTGAAAGTGCCAGTGCTCTTCAAAATTAGCAGCGACATTCAGAAGAAATTGAAACTACAATCATAATCACCATTAATCCTTCTGACTGGGGGAGGGTTCGATGGGTGGCCTACCCGACAGGATATTTTGTATTACATGTTTGATGGCAATTATCTCAGTAATGAGGCGGCCCAGACAAAATGACTCCTCTACATAAGTTGATCCTCTGGTGCCTAGGAAGACAGTCGTATACGTCTGTGTACTGAGTACACTCTGCCCTCCGGCCTGAAAGTTTTTGACAACATGCGGCGTCTGGACTCGTAGGAATTGCTCAAAGTACAAACTTAGTAGTATTATGTAACCATAGTAACAATTTTATAGTAACTTTAAAAAATTTTAATAAATTTAATTACGTTAAAAGTTCATTGCACTTTAATTTTTTTTTTCTGGAACACCCAGCAGATGAATTTTTTCGCCATTTTACATTCAAAAGGACCACCATGAGTTGAAATGATAAATATTGGAGCATATTGCTTTTCATTAATATTACTCCTACTAGATTTTTTTTTTCAAAAAGAGACTAAAACATCCTAAATAACTCAGGCGTCAAAGTGTTAAAAAACAGCGAAGATTCAACCTAACCTAAGACACTCAAAATAGCTGCCACTATTCATGACTGCAATGCAACTCACTTATGCTTAACATGGATATTGCAACTTACGGTTGTAGGGGAAAAAAACCCTCACTTTCATTCAATTTTCATAAACCAACAGAAAACTAAACACAGGTTACTAAACCCTTACGTACAGATATGGGAGGGCAGAGTGGCGTAGTTTCAATTAGCACTAACAGTCAAGGATGATCCCATCCCACCTGTGCTGTGGGGCAACAGATCAAATTCACTCCAATTTATAACTTGGACAAGACTTGGACAAGACTTGGACCAATTCGCAAGCACGGGTGCCTATAGTTGGCGCTGCAGTCGGCCAAGATGGCGGAGCAAACAGGTTCAAGTGGGAGCGGTTTCCTGGGTTTCCTAGTACGGTGGCTTATTGAAAGTATTATGTACTTCGAGCCAAAAGCGATATAATTTTTTTCCAGCGTTCCAGGCACCGTATGTGTGCCCCGTATGTAGTGTTTTCAGGGTTGTAGCTGCCAATGAAAGTTTCGATGAATTTTTGTACAGTCGCACAAAGGTTTTAAAAGGGCGTAATATAAAAAATTGGGTGTTTTCGGCATACCTGTTGTCTGTTGAGTTGCGATGGCCGCTCTAGTGTCATTTCCTACGTTTTCAGGGTCGAGAAATTCAATTATGACATTTCCAAACCCCTCAACAATAAACATGCATGGTCCGGACTCCGGAGTACTGTACATTATCATTTCCGATCGGAGCTGGCGGTCGTCTGTAAGTATACTGCCGCCCACCTCTTCTGCGATGTCGATGGTGGTTTTTGAATGTTATTGTGTATCTCTAAAATACGGAATATTAATATACGTATGTTTCGTAAAAGAGGAGAATCAAGCGCATCATTTATAATTTTAAAATATCTAGGGTGAGACGTGGTAGGCCTATTTGCAACATCGGATGTAACTTTTTTCACACTGTCTCTAAAGTACAATATTGCACAATATGGAATCTGAAATCATCACTAATGAGAAGCTCTTTTCTTTTCAATTTATTTATATGGGAAAAAATTGCGGATTAAATTTAAACGAACTTTTTCCCAACAAGTGTCAGAATTACCCCGTAGGGGAATGCAATATCATAGGGAGGGGGTCAGTTAGAGTTTTATTTACTGCAGATGGGGTAAATGCAACACCTGAACTTATGATGCATTTTGGACATTTTATAGCAATTTTAGCCAAATTAGTGAAGTCAATTCATTATAGTATTGGGCTAATTCCATGCAAAAGTATACATCAGGGTCAGATTTTAAAATAAATAATTTCTATGATATTAAGATATTTTCTGAAAGCTGAGATTCTGTATTTTTTATTTTTCAACAGATATTAGAGAATTTTCGCATACATTCAAGTTAACAACACTGTTTATTTCAAATATGGCGGGTGTGCAAATTTTTTTGTTCTAAGTCTCCATAAAAATCTTCATAATTCAACAAGTAATCTAGTGTTTTTCATGCAGTAAACTGTGATTTCTATCTCATAAGAACTGGATGAATGTACTATATGTTTATCTTTCCATTGCAATGACTTATTCAGCATAAAACTTAGCAAGTTTAAATACCATCTTTGTGTGTCGTGTAAGTCACAGTTTTTAGACCTTTTTTAAATTTTTAGCTATAGTACCAAAATCTAAAAGTTGATATTAATTACCATCTCACTACACAGTAGGACCCTTCAAATAATAGTAATAAGTTTGAGGTAATTTTTGCCTGAACATTATTATGGCCATTTAATTCTTGTCGTGTAAGTCACACTTCGGCTTGGATGCCACTGTCACTATTGTTTCCCGGCTGTTAAAATGGAACTTACAGTAGTGGAATGGAAGAAAAAGCAAATGTCATAGTTAAAGCAAGAAGAGAAGTAAGAGCTGTCCTAGATAAGTGCTTTGGAAAGGCAAAAATACAGGTGTGATTTTAAAAAAATTGTGACTTTTAGTGAGAGAGATGCTTTGAAGATAAAATGTAGAGTTTGAGAAGCCATCAATGCCAGACAGTTTGATCCAAACGCAGCTGGAGAATTTGCAGAAGTTGCCCATAGAGTTTATCCAAATATTAATATTATATTCATTGAATCAAAGGACATTGAATGAAGAATAGCTACGCTTGATGAAATGTGAACTCCTACTAGAAAAGAAGTTGTTTATTATCCTGACTAAGAAAATCTCATTATTTCAGTACACTTGGACATTATGAACTAGAATATTCTCTTATTTCCAATGCTTCCATTCTTGCGTTTTATATTGTTTATTTTGACTTGACTGCAAATGTAATGTAGAGAACTCACTACATGCTTTGTTGGGCAAGTTATACCAATTTATAGACCATTTTATACACACACATGGACTACATACATTGTAGTAACCTACATACACAATCCGCTTTCACGTATTCATTGTATTCCATGACAGGATGGCCAGCGATGACCATCAGGTATCACACCTGGCCATCTCACATGGCAATGCAATGAATCCACTGCTGTCTGCTCAGGTACACACATTATACATGCATTCTACAGTCATGTTCAAAATAATGTTAATTATAAGAATTGTTGCCCTGCACATTCTCATCTAGGCCTATCATTTAAATGTTTGAATAAAATAACATGTAATAAGAGAGATTACTTTGTTTCTGTCCTAAAAATCTAAAATCCTTCTCATAAATCTGATTAGAAAGCAATGAGGACAAAAGTGTCGTGTAAGTCACGTTTCGAGTGTCGTGTAAGTCACAAAAGAAAAAATTTATTTCTTGTAAAATTAATAACATAACACCAAGTTCACATAATATTATTTTAATTTGGGTCTTTGAAAATATCTTCCCTACAATAACACTAACAATTAAGTCATAACTGTGAAGAATTTTACATTCATATCTGAAGCCTCCGTTACCAGTGGCTTTCTTGTCGTGTAAGTCACACATTCCTTTATATATTTATATAACTCAAATGAAATGTGCAACTGTTAAAATCAAAACATTAATTAACACTTAGATACAAAGTGCATATTTAGGTCTAAACACCCTTTCCTTAAATGCTACGTTTGTGGTTTAAAAATTTAAAAGTTAGGCATAAACTGAGTGTCATGTCGTGTAAGTCACGCGTGGAATTAGCCATTGGCTATATTAAAATTGTAAAGGACGGGTACATATTTTCTGGGTCAACATTATCAGCAGTCGGTATGCCAGAAATCTCTAAAATAATAAAACCAACATGAAGTTCAAATACAGGTATTAAATTTCATCGAAGTCTGAAATAGGGTAATTCCAACATGCAAAAGCAACACGAAAATTTATGTTTTTAAAAATCTCTCCTGGAGTAGGTCCAATTGTTTTCCCTTTTCACTACTTTGCAGAAGAGATAAGAGCATATTGGTTGTGACTCTGTATGCAGATAAGGATATACTGCAAATATTTTGACAAAGTTCATTTTCAGCATGTCCAGTGTCCTTTCAGTCATGTGCAAGTATAGGTGTTGGCACATTTTCCCATGCGGTTCGATCTCTCATGCCTCCATCAGGCAAGTAAATACTTCGGGAATAAGTACAGCCGTATTTTTTTGGCACGATCATAACGCGACATGCACCCAAAGCCAAAGTTAATTCTTCGCTTCGTCCCCATACCCGGCCTGCTTCAAGAATCACTTTCAGCTGCCATGACTGTAACTGCAGCGGTCGCCGCTAGGTGCCACCCACTTCACCCGTGCTTGCGAATTAAGCAGGCAGTGAGATTTAAAGTGAGATTGAACTGAATATACAAATCTTTCAAAAGTAAACTGTGCACTGGAGTTAATCTCTTCTTATCAATAAATACTCAAAATCTCAGCTCATGTTTCATGATAAAAACAAAGGAACTAAGATGAACATGATTAAATTCAGGACGAATTGTGACCTCAAGTAACAATGATAACCTGGCTTTTCACAACCAAAGAGAGGGCGGCAAAAAAAGAGTGTCTTTGAATAACATTCCATAATGAGCTCACTGCCTAACACAGCGGAACTGTCCAGACCTTGCCACATGATTGTGCAGCTGAGTGCACGTAGGAACTGCACCCTTTAGTTCAGTATCCCATCCAGTAACCGTCTAAGTGGTTGAAAGTCTCAGAGATGTTCTGAAAGGTGTGGTGAAAAAATTAATAGTAGAGCATTGAAACAGTAATCAACAGACCAACTTACCTCAATAGCTTGTATTACTTCAGAACTAGGATGATTAAGATGTGCCAACATTTGGCCTACGTACCACATCGAGTAGAGCATAACGATATCTGTTATACCTTCGGTAGCCACGTGGAAGCTACCGGGTACCATCATCCTGCAAAGTTCATCAGTTAAATAACAGAACTCATATCTGATGCTTTGAGGCTGACCTGTGCATTTGCCTGAGCAGCACCGGGTTTTCACTCCGAGTGACAGGCATACAGGGCACATCCACACCATGCTTCTTCATCATCTCCTCCAGCAGGTCCATGCCTCCCCACTCAACAAATAGTGCGGAGATCTCCGCCCCTGTCACATATGGAGCATTATTCACATTGATCATGTGAATCCTTTTTCCTGATGGAAGTACTGTCAACCACAAGAAAATCACTTGAGAAACTGGCACCAGTACAATTGTATGACTGTGTAATCTGCACTTACGGAATGTTTTGACATATCTTGGCTCACGGTAGAACAGGTTCCTGCTGGCTGCGCTCTCTGCATGGACCCATGCATGCTGGCCTGCAGGGAGTACTGCCCACCTGTAACAGCATACACCGATTAGTTTGGGCTAGATCTACTATCCATTTATTTAATATAGAGCCATGTGTTTGACTCTAAACAACTCCCAGGTAAATTATCCAAAAAAATAATGCTATGTATCGTTAGAAAGCTGGTTAAATCCACGTTACATATATGCGAGTTGTTTTCCTATCGCCAGTCTCTAATTTTTTATCGTACAAAGAAGGCGGAAAAGTGTCATTTTTTGACTAGTTGCCGACGTTACACCGCAAAGTGAATTTTTTATGACACTTTCAGGAGGCCAAAAAAATCCACCCATGAACCCTGGATAGTGCACATCTTTGTCTATCTAATGATATATTTGAAACTCAGAAATCGCCATTTCTGTAATCATAATTAAGTTAATTGCACACCTCTGTTATCTCGGCTGTTTATAATCCGAATTACTTTGCGAATGTATCGATGGCAAGCCAGAAATGTTCGTGATAAGATTACACTGTACTCTATTACACTAAATTTTTTAAAAGTATAACCGTCTATTTCCGCCAGAAAGTGGGCTGGGTCCTTTTCTATTAAACTTACTAAAACAATACTTTTAACATTTTTAGTGTAATAGAGCACAATGTCATCTTATCACGCACATTTCTGGCTTGCCGATCGATACATCCACAAAGTAATTCGAATTATAAACAGCCGAGATGACAGAGGTGTGCAATTAACTTAATTATGATTACAGAAATGGCGATCTCAATGTTGCAAATATATCATTAGATAGACAAAGATGTGCACTATCCAGGGTTCACAGGTGGATTTTTTTGGCCTCCTGAAAGTGTCATAAAAAATTCACTTTGCGGTGTAACGTCGGCAACTAGTCAAAAAATGACACTTTTCCGCCTTCTTTTTACGATAAAAAATTAGAGACTAGCGATAGGAAAACAACTCGCATATATGTAACGTGGATTTGAGGGGGGGATAAAGATAATTTCGAAGCAAAGTTCTCGCTAACTAACAACAGCAGAACCGATTTTTTTTTGTGTGTAAGTGTAACTGACCTCTCTCTTACACATGTGTGATGTATTTTTCCCATATTCTTAATGTAGAATTTTAAAAAGTCATTTGCATTCGGGAGTAAATTACGCCATTGTAAAATTTTAAGTGATGTTGTAACAAGCACCCAAAAAAGCGGAAAAATGAGGTGGTCCGGACCCGTGAAGCCGATTTTTATATTTAGCTATAACCTTTCGGCAAATAATAATTTTGTCAAAATTTGACTGATTTGAGAACTACTAGAAGTTGGGGGAACCCTAATTTTCACGGTTTTTATTGTGCCTCGAGGGAATGGTCAACCACGACCTTTCTTTTGTGCAGCGAGGTTGGGATCCACTGGCTCCTCTTTCGGCCAGAGTTGGAACTCTAAGAAGTCCCGATTATCCTTATCCCCCCCCCTAAACAAGCTTTCTAATGATACATACCATTATTTTTTTGGATAATTTACCTGGGAGTTGTTTAGAGTCAAACACAGGGCTCTATATTAAATAAACGGATAGTAGTGCAATTTGTGTTATCTCACCCATTCAAAGCCACGGAAGGATCTGGGCTGAGGTATGGCAGTGCCTGATGACTTATTGACGCTCCACATGGCGTCTTCGTGGCAATTGCAACTCTGCGGCTCACTTTTGTCACCATGTCGTTCCAAGGCAACATTTCAGGCTGGGCAGGATTCAAAGATGGGGAAGTACTGGTGCCGCAAGCAGGAGTTGGGCTTGCACTGTTGCGGCTATTCAGGGCCAACGTGGTTTGCTGTGGCTTCATGTCTAGAGATGAGGCAGGAGCTGGCTGTCCCGCAGAGACAGCTGCCTTCGTTTGATCAAATACCTTGAATTAAAAGGAAAAATAATTGTGTTGCTCATTTTCATTACCCCGGGTAAACATGTTGCATTACTGGTCTCCACCCAGGAATCTCTTTAGCCAGTCTCAGTTGCTGTGGCTTCATGTCTGGAGATGAGGCTTGGACGGCAGGAGCTGGCTGTCCCGCAGAGACAGCTGCCTTCGTTTGATCAAATACCTGGAATTAAAAGGAAAAATAATTGTGTTGCTCATGTTCATTACCCCGGGTAAACATGTTGCATTACTGGTCTCCATCCAGGAATCTCTTTAGCCAGTCTCATATCGATCATCAGCTCGTTCAGGCATGTTATGCTTCCATCAGTCACGTCCAGCAAAACCACGTCAGCTGCACGTCTCTATCGAAACAAGGTTGCATGTAAATTGCCTGTCATTATCTTTATATCAAACACGTAATGCACACTCACTTCAGAGTGGCAAGAGATGTTGCAAGCCTTCAGCTGGAGTGACCTGTCGACATAGTCCCACAGAAACTTCCTGGGCCTCTTCTGCCACTTCTCCTCCGTAGGCTTGATGCCGCAGAGACGGGCTCGGATTCCCTGTGCCGGGAGAGTGAAATACTCCTGACGCAGCAGCCGGATGTCCTTCCCGCTATGAACAAAACCCTTAGTCCCGTAGTCCACGTACCTGATCTGGAAAAGAACAGGTTTAGAAACCTAAATTGTTAATTACAAACCAGACTTACCCCAACTGAACCATTCTTTTGAGACGTGATCACACCTCGGTGCCACACGCCGTTGTACGGAACGGCACAGATCTGGCCGACCACGATCAGGCATTCATCCATTTTGTAATTATTGCTAGCTGGTCCAGTATAAAACTCCCTGCAAACAGGAGCCAAGTAATACTTGTCCAATCAAACAATTCAAAGCTACCTACCCCATTAGCTTCATCATTTCTTCGAACTTGGGGCAGCCCTTGATGTGAAAGAACATCACATAAGGTGACTGGTACTCCACCACCTCAATGTCAACCAGGACAAGATCAGGCAGGGTCTCGTAGACAAACTGATTGCCAAAGGCCACAACGTCCGATGGGATGTACTTAACCTGAGGCTGTGTCATTTTTAAAAAGGGCTCCTCTCTGGTGTTTCTCACAGTAGGCGCACACTGCAATTTAAGAAGAAATTATTCTGTGAAATGAGATCATGCAGCCAGGGCCGGATTTAGACCTTGGGGGGCCCGGGGCGATCTTGGTTAGGGCCCCCACCTGAACATAGAAATTAAAATATACAGGCGCGTAGGCAGAAAAATTTCGGGTGGGGGCCCATTTCATAAGCACTAGGTGAACAAGCGGCAAAGGGTGGGGCGGAAGCATGTTGACTTTTTCAGCTGACTTGGGGATGTTCGCTACCTACAGAGCCGGTAAATGTGGATTACCTCTATGATTAAAGAAACCTAACTGACCTGGTCAGGAGAACTCTCGTCCACTTCTGCTGTGCAGTTTTCTAGCATTCCTGAGGTGCTGTTATTTCCCCGCACAAACTCTTGCTTGAAATCATAGAATGTGCCTAATGACTTATCAGTGAGCGGGGGAAGAGGCGGTCGCCTTGGGGCAGAGCTAGGTGGAAGCAATCTGGCCCATATGGGCCAGATAGGGGCAGCCTGAGGTGCAGGCGGTGGCACAGGCGGTCGCCTTGGGGCAGAGCTCGGTGGTAGCATGGGCTGGATAGGGTCAACCTGAGGTGCAGGCGGTGGCACAGGCGGTCGCCTTGGGGCAGAGCTCGGTGGTAGCATGGGCTGGATAGGGTCAACCTGAGGTGCAGGCGGTGGCACAGGCGGTCGCCTTGGGGCAGAGCTAGGTGGTAGCATGGGCCGGATAGGGTCAGCTTGAGGTGCAGGCGGTGGCACAGGCGGTCTTTGTCCGGGGCAGGTAAACGCTCTGTCGGTTGGAGGGCCAAGGATAACGCCAGAGGTGGCGCGGATAGGCCTACCAGTGGGAGCTCTTCGGATGAAAGCTGGGGCGGAAGTAGGTGGAGGAGCTTTCCACATGGAGCTTCGCTGCGGCATGACTCCTAGCGCTTCCATGACTCCTTCCCAGTGGCGGATCTATGGGGGGAGGGTGATCGGGGTGATCAAGCTGAAGCAGGAAACAGAAAAATGGCCATGTCGCAATTGTATTTTACTTGCTTTTATCCGATGTACTTACAGAGTTTAAAATTATTTTTTTAAACCAGCTTCTGACACGTTTTTGACCTGTTTGAACGGTTTGAACTGGCGGACACGATTGGGATTGGGGCGCGTTCGTACATTACACCTCATGGAGGAAAAACTGATACATTAAGGAGAAATAGCTATAGCTATAACCAGCAACAGTTAGTACGCATCCTACATTACGGTGTGTGTATAGATGATGTATGTTTTTATTTTCATTTAAAGTGCACATGCCATGCATATTTTGCATGCGGTAATTTTGACAAAAAGATAAATCTTCAATAACGTTCATTTGGCTTTAGAAATACTTGCAGCAAGCTGCATATTGCCCTCTATGTGAATATGGGCGCAAAGTTCAAAACGGTTCAAAACATGGCAGTACCTTTTTACGTAACCTTTAGTTTTTAGTTATTATCAAATGTAATGTCGGTAAATTCTCAGCTATTATCTCATAACCAAAGGAAAGGAATGTTTTCATCGAAATTATACAGGGTGAATGGAAACTCGACGAGCCCAATCGCCAGATAGACTGATAGTACAGTACGTACGTATAGTCTACTCGCAACCCAGCTTCAACAGGTTCTGCTTCAGCGAATCACGTCCTGGCTCCATTGAATGCCGGGAGCGTCTGGGGAAAACGAAGACGTTGATGATTCATTGATGGCTGATGTTGGTGGATGACTGATGACTGATGTGGATGGATGGATGACTATCATGACTAAATTGATGACGTGTATTTTGTTGAGAAATAAATGGGGAAGAAGGGCTGCAGGGCCACATGTTGGCTTATAGTCGGTCCAGAATTTCCCTATTAGTCTACTCGCCTTGCTACTCGCAAAACAAATATAGGGATATGCAATTATAGTTTTGGGCGCCGTTGCGTATAGTTAATACCGATACAGCGCCTTTATAAAAAGTTTCGTGAAGTCACATCCGCTCCGCCAGTTTCAAAGAAGCGAAAGCCAGCTCGAGGGCCTCCTAATAATCCTGCCTTGGTCACCTAACCCAGCATCGTCCACGTGCAGCGCTGGCCATATAAGGTGGTCGTACCGGTTATGGCCATGCTAAGGTTTGAGAATTTTTCTAGCCGCCTTTTTGAAAAAAGAGAAAAAAATATCTAAACCTTTTTTCGTAATTGTTCCCAGGTTGGACTGTAATAAGAATAAATTTAATTCCCCATGAAAACAGTTTTACTGGTCCAAAAAAACCGAATTCCAAAAGTCGACACAGTGATCATATCGGGAACATGTGTGCATGATATGGCCACCCTTGTTCCACGTTCTACACTACAAATCGTGATTTTTTCCCCCCAGTTTCATAGAGCAGTTCTGCTGAAATTAAATAATTTTGGTGGGAAATACTGAAATCAATAAACATATGATACGAAATGATCCTTTTTGTTATGCAAAAGTGGATTCAAAACAGCTGGAATTGCCATTAAAAATTAATTGTTTGCAAAATTGACATTGCAATTCCTTTCAACCCCCCCTCCCCCCCAATTTGAAATGATTCAAGGGTAGAGCACAAGACAAAATTGAGATTGTTAAAACAAATTACTGTTCGCAATTGAGACAAATAAAAATATAATACGTACTTGATGTGGCCATAGTGCACTTGATGTGGCCATATCAGGAGCAGGTCAGCTTTTACGAAACTCGTTTGATTATTATGAACAACAACGAGTAACTCGTAAAACATACGCCATCCAGCACGACAACACCAATCGAAAGAGCATTAAAAACTGAATAGAATACGACGGTTTTCATGAAAATATGCATGGTATATGCATTTTAAATGGAAATAAAAACATACAGCACGATACAGCATCTACACAAACCGTATTGTAGGATACAGCAGTACTAACTGTGTTGCGGCTTAGCTATTCCTCATTTCTTAATATATTAGCTCTCTCTCTCT
>JYFJ02004625.1:0-30641 GCA_000934665.2 Catajapyx aquilonaris | reverse complement strand
GAAGGGGGAGGGGTGGGGAGAGGCTTGGGAGATGTACGGGAATCGAATAACACAGTCGCTGGGATTTTCAAGCTGATGACACCCCGGGCTTGAAAAATATTTCTACAGGACCTGGGGCAAAGGCGTTCAGTTGAATTGTCCAGTTTGTTATTTGATCAAAATCAGGCTGGGCGTCATACCTTGACTGGAAGGGCCGGGGGAAAGGTAGGGGTATGCTTCAGTTAGAATGTCCAGTTTAAAATCAAGCTGGGCTACATACCGTGCCTGGCAGGGCTGGGGGGGAAACGCGGAGGTGATACGTCGGTATTAGTCATGGCCATATGTCGATATTTTATGGCTAGATATCGATATTTCATGGTGCTACACATGTACAGTACTTAATATGGCGATATATCAATATTGATGAGATGATACGTCGGTTTTTGTCATGGAAATGTGTCGATATTTCATGGTATTATATCCGTACTTAATATGGCGATATATCGATATATTCAGTTGAATTGTCCGTAGGGGGCGACATACCATGCCTGGCAGGGCTGGGACAAAGGCGGGGCCAGGGGTTATCCACTCTGGTAATCTGGTGTACACTTCGTTTGGTAATCCTAGTGATCATGTAGCAATCATACGTAATCATGATTATCATGAGCATGTAATCATAGTAAATATCAAGATAATCATAAGGTAAACTGGGTAATCATAAGGTAATCCGGATAATCATAGGTAATCGTGAGTTCAACTTGGTAATAATGGGTAACCATAAGGTAATCTGGGTAGTAATGGTCAATAATGAGGTAATCTGGGTAGTAATGGGTAATAATAAGGTAATCTAGGGAATCGTAAGGTAATCTAGTGTAATCATAAGGTGAACTGGATAATCACGGGTAATCATAAGGTAATCCGGATAATCATAGGTAATTGTGAGTTCAACTTGGTAATAATGGGTAACCATAAGGTAATCTGGGTAGTAATGGTCAATAATGAGGTAAACTGGGTAGTAATTGGTAATAATAAGGTAATCTAGTGTAATTATAAGGTAATCTAGTGTAATCATAAGTTAAACTGGGTAATCATAGGTAATCATGAGGTAATCTGGGTAGTAATGGGTAATAATAAGGTAATCATAGGTAATCATGAGGTAATCTGGGTAGTAATGGGTAATAATAAGGTAATCTTAGGTAATCATGAGGTAATCTGGGTAGTAATGGGCAATAATAAGGTAATCTAGGGCAATAATAAGGTAATCTAGGGAATCGTAAGGTAATCTAGGGAATCGTAAGGTAATCTAGTGTAATCATAAGGTAAACTGGGTAATCACAGGTAATCATGAGGTAATCTCGGGTAATCGCAAGGTAATGTAGTGTAATCCAAAGGTAGTCAATGGTAATCATGATGTACACTTCTAGGAGAGTGTGCGGGAGCAGTCTGTAGTTCAACATTGTCCAGTTCAAAATGAAGCCGGGCGACATACCGTGCCTGGCAGGGCAGGACAGTACTGGTGCGGTCACCAAGCCATACAGATGTCACCACCGCATATACGTATAGCCGTCTAGAAGTTAGAGGGTAGATGTGTGTATAATTATAAATAGGCTGGGAGCTCTCAGCCTATTTATAATTATACACACATCTACCCTCTACCTGGCCGCTACAGCTCTTCTGTAATCAGTCTGATTTCTACTCTCCCTTTCCCCCCCAAAAAAGTAGTTTGTGAGGTTGCAAATGGTTCGATCCATTTGGTGGAAGAGGGCGCTTTGAAAATTTGGCTATTAGCGTGGGGGCTAGGACAAGGAGAATCTGGGCCTGGGCTCCTATATCGCGGGTACTGCCACAGTCTATCAGGCAAATTAGGGGGACTTGGCCATTACTGGTGGGGGGCCTCTGCATGGTGGAACACTAGCATACAAGGCAGCCCCATTAGAGAGAGAGAGGGGAAAAAAAACCTAGCTTAAGTCCGGTTGGAAAATTACAACACCAGAATTGTTGTACAGTCTCGATCATAAAGATGTGGATGGTATACACATCCTTATGGTTGTGAGTGTACTTCATGTAACAATTAGGGGGATGAGTTATTAGCTAAATTGTGTGTTTGTAGAGGGTAGGTCAAATGAGCCACGTGCTAGAATTAGTCACTTTGACGGGCTGGAATATTATTAACGAGCTGTAATGAGGTGAACAAATTGAAAGAACGTGATTTTGTGCAGGGTGAGGTTTGGTGCAATGAGCACGTTTGGTTATGTNCTCCGCTCTAGAGGCGCCTAAAGGAGGCTCCTCTGCTCTGGGGACGCCTAACGGAGACTAGACTGCACTCGAGACACCTATGGGAGGCTACTCCGCTCTAGAGGCGCCTAAAGGAGGCTAGACTGCCCTGGGGGCACCTAAAGGAGGCTAGACTGCTCTGGAGACGCCTATGGGAGGCTACTCCGCTCTGGAGGCGCATAAGGAAGGCTGCTCGGCTATAGGGGAGGCTACACTACTATAGGACGCCTAGACCCTAGAAGGGGGGTAACTGGGCAATTTTAACCACTTCTAGGTTACCTACAGAGCTGAGATTTGGCAAAATGCTACATGAGGGGCTGTAAATTGCGATACCATCTATATTAACGCCTCTCTGGGCCTCATATCGCCCTATATACATATAGGCCTACAGGGTGTTCCAAGTATACGGATCACTTTTGGATAACTGCTATCGAGCGGTAGCAGTTATCCAAAAGTGATTCCAAAAGTATGCTTGTAACACCCTGTATAAGACGATTTATCGATATTTTATATGACCCTATAAAATTCATTTCATATGACTATATATTCATTTTGAAATGACGAAACATCGATATTTTATGACAATTCATCGATGTTTATATAACGCTAAATCTTCATTGCATATAATGATTATTATATCTATTTATAAAAGACGAAACAGCGACATTTTATTACAATACATCGATATTCATGTGAAGCTAAATCTTCATTGCATACAATGATAGTTACATCGATTTATAAAAGACGAAACATCGATATTTATATGACGACTTATCGATATTTTATGACTCTAAATATGACCTTTGTATGACGATATATTGATTTTTGAAAGAGCGAAACATCGATATTTTATGACAATTCATCGATATTTATGTGACGCTAAATCTTCATTGCACAGAATGATAATTATGATGATTTGTATAAGACGAAACATCGATATTTTACATGACAATTGGTCGATATTTTAATTTGTTGTATAAATCCGAAAGTTTGTTGGTATGCATGTCACTGCTGCCAAACCCACTTCTAGACTACTGAGAGTGGCGAAATTTGGCACGCTGATGCCTTAAATGCGACAAAATGCTAGGAATGTGTAAAAATCCGAATTTTTTGATATTTTGACCAGTTATGACTGTTTCCACCATTCAATATCTGAACCCAGGAATATCGATAATTTTGGATGTCAGAATGTTTTTGAATGAAAAATGTCCATCTTGAAGGCTTGAAGATTGCATATGCAAATGGAGTGTGGTCCAAGATGGTGTTTGCGGTCGTTGGCGTTTGCGAATCTGTATAAACCACCTTCCTCTGCCTTCACCTAACTTTCCATTTGCATTCAAATGAGATTAGCATTGATTTCTGCTTGTTTGCATTTATAAGTCATAGTCTAGGGAAGGCCTACGACTCTAAAACCTGTTTTTGTTATGTTCGCAAATATTTGGCTGCAAAATATCGGCCCGCGATATTTTCTAGCTGAATCCGATTTAATTGCGAATTTTCAACTTTTTGAAGTACTAAGTAAGTAAGAAAAATTCAGATCATGTAAATTAGTGCTGATTGTCCGTAAAACTCGAAGGGAATGTTAAAGGCCGGAATTAAATCGCAAATTAGTTTTTGCGGAAGCGAGGAACGAGGAAGAAATAGAGAGAAGAATAGAATTTGCTTGAAGGGAAGGCAGGGGGATCTAGGGGTAGACCAACCGAAAAGTTTTGCAGTTTTAGTCAGACTTTTTTTGTGGATTCCAGCAGACGGCCATGTTCTACTGGGTTAACTAGAGAGAAAAGGGAGCTAATATTGTAGATGGTTAATTACAATATTGTTGTGATTGGTTCAATTTAAGCAGGTTGTGCTGGGTAGAAACATTCATTACATTGTTATTATCGTTTATATAGACTATTTGCTATATCGATATAATATGATAGAATGATATCTCATATTTGATATCAAGATATCTAATGAGGATTTATTGATACTTGACCTAACGATATACAGTATTATTGATGCTTGACCTGACGATACACCGTATTATTGATATTGACCTGTCGATATTATTGATACTTGACCTGAAGATACAGTATATTGATACTTGACCTGAAGATACAGTATATTGATACTTGACCTGAAGATACAGTATATTGATACTTGACCTAAAGATATATTGATACTTGACCTAAAGATATATTGATATGTGATAGGACGATCTATCGATATTGATATAACGATATGTCTGTAATCAATATGACGATATATCTCTACATGATATGACGATGTACTATCTATATTTCATGTAAAGGCACTTGTATAATTAAATTTCATAATATGGAGACATATCGATACTTGATAGGACAATATACTGTTAGGGAGATATAATTATATTGATGTGATAGGACGATGTAATGATATTGATAATAACGATAGGTTTATATTAAATATGACGGTATATCTATATTCAATATGACAATATATCGATACATGATAGGGCGATGTAACTTATCTATATTTGATAAAAAAAGGTGGGCTACTGTATAATTAAATTTCATATGGCGATATATCGTGCTTGATGGGACGATATATTGATATGTGATAGGACGGTGTAACGATATTGAAATAATGTCTCTATTCATTATGATGATATATCGATACCCAACAGCATCTATATTTGATATAAATGTATAATTAAATTTCATATGAAGATATACAGACACTTGATATAGTATGATATATCAATATATGGCAGCACGATATACCGATATTAATAGACCGCTATATCTATATAGGGCTATTACTAGGCCTCTATATTTATATAGGGCTATTACTAGGTCTCTATATCGATGCTGATATAATATGATGCGTCAATATTTTATATTACGACATATCAATATTATTTTGATGACGATACAACGATATTGATAGACCTCTATATTGATATTAGACCTCTATATCGATACTGATATAATCATCATCATCATATTCATCACGGATTCCCCCCCCCCCCCAAAAAAAAAAAAAAAAAAACAAAAAACAAAAAACAAAAAAAAAACTGGGGTGCCAGCGGATATCGAGATCGATATGTCAATATTCGATACGACGGCATATTTAAATTGGATAACGATACGCCGATATTGATAGGCCGCTCTATCGACCTTGACTATTAAAGCTAATCTTTTTAAAACATATATTATTTAGTGTGACTCATTTGAGTGAACATACTAGATTTACTCGATTCTACTAAAAATACTCAAAGTACTATCATTTCCATCCGGAATTTGTTTATCGTCCAAGTCCATTCGATTTGATTCGTATGCAAATGGAAAACATAGATTCAGAACACCTCATTGGCTCCCTGAAATATTCAATTACCCACCGCACTTTAGCATGAAAACCCACCGAACATGCAATTTGGTTAATCTCACTTAACCGAACATTGCACACATTGCAAAAATATAACACTTTGAACGATAAAAACCAGTTTGAATAATAGAACTAGTGACATTTATAATATCCGGTGCCGAAGACACTAGTTGTAGAAGAAGAAGATTGGTCCTTGGCCCTTGTTGGGTTGTCAGGAGAAGAGGATGAATCGATTTGAAGTTGGTTTTCGTCTGCATGGCGTCCCGTAGACGCCGATCCTCCCCAGTCTCCCCGCTCCCTCCCTCCCTCTCTCCTCCACTCCCTTGTCCCACTAGCCATTAGGGGGACTGCTCTCTAATAGAGAGCTAAAGGCCCGGTCCAAATCCACCGCGATTCAGCTGACCCGACACTATCATGACAGGTCAACCAGACCTGCAGAGAGCCTGCGACGCACAAGACGGACGCTCGCAACTAATTAAAATCATCGGGAGCGCCTGACCGTGCCTGGCAGGGACGGCTACACTTTCATATTGGCCGACGTCGCACTTTCACCTACTTTCCTAGGCTTGTATCTGTTGAAAGATATGCTTGTATCCGCTGTAGATAGGTCTGTATCCGCTGAGGGATACGTCCGTATCCTCTGTAGATAGGCATGTTTCCACTGAAGGATAGGTTTGGTACCTGTATCCGCTGAAGAATAGGTCTGTATCAGCCGAAGGATAAGTATATCCTCTGAAGATAGGCATGTATCCTCTGAAGGATAGGTTTGGTACGGGCCTGTATCCGCTGAAGAATAGGTTTGGTACGGGCCTGTATCCGCTGAAGAATAGGTTTGGTACGGGCCTGTATCCGCTGAAGAATAGGTCTGTATCAGCCAAAGGATAAGTATATCCTCTGAAGATAGGCATGTATCCTCTGAAGGATAGGTTTGGTACGGGCCTGTATCCGCTGAAGAATAGGTCTGTATCAGCCGAAGGATAAGTATATCCTCTGAAGATAGGCCTGTATCCGCTGAAGGATAGGTCTGTACGGGCCTGTATCCGATGGGAAGGAAAGTTAGATCATGGGCTATGTCGGTACACCTCTCAGCGAGCGCTAACTACATTTAGCTGCTACATTTAATACGCTCACTAATTACAATCGTAACGCTCGCCTGACCGTGCCTGGCAGGGACAGTCTCAAGGGGGGTAACCACTTCCCAATAAAGTGTACACCAGTTCCAGGAACTCAATACTGCATATGAATTTAATATCAGAACTCAATTTTGAATTCGAAATTTTAACTCAATAATATTGAGTGAAAATTTCGAGTTCAAGATCGAGGTAAAATTTTGAGTTCAAAATATGTTGAGTTCAAAATTGAGTTCTGATATTGAGTTCATATGCAGTATTGGTCTCTAATTTTGAGTTAAAATCTTGAGATGAGAGATAATATCTCATCTCAAGATTTTAACTCAAAATTAACTCAAGATTAACTCAGAGATTTTAACTCAAAATTAGAGACCAAGAAATACCGTATATGAACTCAATATCAGAACTCAATTTTGAACTCAAAATATTCTGAACTCAATATATTTTGAACTCAAAATTTTAACTCCCAATATCTCAACTTATTTTAACTCCCAATATCTCAACTTATTTTAACTCAAAATTTTAACTCTCGATATCTCAACTTATTTTAACTCAAAATTAGAGCCAAAAACTTTACCGTATATGAACTCAATACTGTATTTAGTGAAAGGTTCCAAGTCGGTTCCACCCGGTTCCAGGCCGGTTCCAGAGAGACCATATACACCTGTTCCACGAAGTGGTTACCCCTCGGGGACAGTATTGCCGCCCCAAGGAGAAACACCCTAACTACAAAACTAGTAAGGGTGAAAGTCGCGTGCATGTGCTGGCCTAATCCCTACTGACTCAGTAGGGATTAGTGCAGGGCATGCACGCGACTTTCGCCCTTACTAGTTTTGTAGTTAGGGTGTTTCTCCTTGGGACGGCACAGTACTGATACGGTCACCCAAATCCATACAGATGACACCCACACATACAAAAATTTGAGTACATTTTCCGCATTGCCGTAGGACATTCTATATCTTTGGTGGAAGATAGAACCGGACCCACTTTCGATTCCGAAATCATCTCCTTCTTTTTCCCCTCTAAGGACCCTGAGTGGACGGTCGCTGAAACCTCGGGGCGGATTACGCCACGGACAATTTTTTGGACTGGGATCAACTCAATTTGAGTCCAAGTCGAAGCGGTTTTTGGGGCTGGCCCGGAATGCCAGCTACGCCCGGACCTAGTTCGAATCATGACTGGAATCTGAGGGTCTGGCCTGATCATTCTCGCCCTCTCACTCCATTTACACTAGGGGGCTTCTATGTTGTTTGAAGCTCGTTTTGTCGCCAGATGGCAGAACAATCGGGGGGTATCGCTGAATCAGGGGCAGTGACATGCTCTCAACCGCTGCTGGCGTTGAATTTATGACAAACGGCCTAACCTCCTCTCCAGGCGCCCGGAGAAGCCCGTACCCGCAGGTGACCGGTAGAGGGTACGGGGTGGCTACGCTTTCGTACCGGGAGATGCCGCACTTGTACCTATCTTCCGAGACTGTATCTGATGAAAGATAGGCGTGTATCCGCTGAAGATATGGGTATATCCGCTGACGACGTACCTGTATCCGCCGAACGACGGGGTGTATCCGCTGAAGATGGACCTGCATCCGCTGACAGATTGGTAAGTGTCCGCTGAAGGATAGGTGTGCGCTCGCCAGGGAGAAAAGTTACGCCATATATTAATATTGTATATCTGTATGTTGGTACAGCGTGCCCATACCCCTGTCAAATTCGGTCAGCCGATATGAAAGCCCTTCCTACGGGGTTTGTGGACGCTTTGAGGAGGAGGAGGATAGGTCGTTTGTCATAAGTTCTATCCTCGATTTATAGTAGGTCCAGCCACACACAAGGGCAGTCTAGGCTCTAGCTATAGGGAATGGGGTTCTCCTGGCGCCTGGAGTTGGAGGCTAGTCTGTGTGTAATAAATTCTAGCCTCCATTGAGAGTAGATCCGGTCACATGCGAGGGTGATCGAAGGTATGGGGTTCACTTGGCGCCTGGAGTTGGAGGCTAGGTTGTTTGTAATAAATTCTACCCTCGGTTAAGAGTAGTTCCGGGCACCTGTGAGGGTAGGAGGGTAACCCTCCCTCACAGGTGCCCGGAACTACTCTTAACCGAGGGGTAGGAGGGTAACCCTCCTACCCTCACAGGTGCCATATCGGCTGACCGAATTTGGCAGGGGTAGGGGTACGCTGTACCAGCCTGCCCCATGACCTAACTTTCCTTTCCGGCTGATACACGCCTATCCTTCAGCGGATGCAGGCTCGTCTTTCAGCGGATACACGCATAGCCTTCAGCGGATACATACCTATTTTCAGCAGATATGAGCATATCCTTCAGGGGATACACGCATATGAAAATAGGTAAAAGTGTGGCGTCTCCCTAAGTGAAAGCGTAGCCCTCCGGGAGCCTGGAGTGGGAGGCTAGACAGTTTGTCATAAATTCTAGCCCCGGTTGAGAGTATGTGAATGCCCTTCAGGATACGGTGGCATTTTCCTCACCAGATGCCAGCACACCCATAACCCGCTAGATGGCCTCACACCCTATTCCCATCAGATAAGCGCCCTCTGGTCGTGACTCGTCCAGTCCCTGCATTCCCCCCATTAGCCTCCGGGTCCCGGCAGTGCGACAAACGACAATTACCCATTGCAGAAGCGGCCCCCTGGTCAAACTTGGCGACAACGACGCCCTGTTATCTCCACAGCTTAGCACCACGCATTGTTCCTCATATCCTTTTCAGGTCCCCTCCAAAATTTATCGCAGAAACTGGTTTTTTCCAGCTGATTACCTGTTTTTGTGTTTTTTTTTGTCTGTTGGCTCCCCTGTTCCTATGTAGTTTTTTTATTGTGATTGAGCCAGCCTGGAATTCAGTTTCAGTGGTCCAGATTTGCTTTGAAATTCGTGTAGTCAAAGGCATTTCAGGAATTTAATTGCATGGAATGATTTTTTGTTACAAAGGGAAAGCGCAGCATGTATATTGTGACGCCACCTATTCTTGGGGAGCCATCAGTAGAATGAGTTTGGGGAGTTGGCCAACTTGCCTGCGGACCACTGTCTTATTAAGGGTGATTTAAGGACGCTGAAGGACCGGCCACAAAGCTTTTCTTGAAAGGCGAGAGAAATCGGCACCATCTCGAAAGCTCATTTTGCTGGAGGTTTATTAAGGACTGGAGTCGCTACGCTCGGCGGTGGGGTTTCGCCCACCCCGGTTGGGTTTCGCCCCAATTTGCGCGCCTTCGTCAGTATCTAGTATACATAAAACCCCTAGATAAGGATATAGGATATAGGAGGAGGAGGAGGATGGAAAATATCTCCCACTTTCCGAGGTCGTAGAGGTCTAGGAGTAGTCTCGTTCGAATTCCGACCACCTAATTAGTGTAGACAAAAATCCTCATAATTGCGAATTTCCCAGCCTTTTTCCAGGTATTGCCAAAAACCGAACTCGGCCAATCAGGAGCCAAGCTGTTGGTCCCCCTACTCCCCCCCTCAACTCCTCTCCCCTACTCAACTCCCCACCGGTCCGCTAAGGGCGGCGCCACTCCCCGCCACCCCGTAATTTCTGGTGTATATTACGTCAGCCCCTCTCGGCCAACCAGCAAACCCAGATACCCACTCCCCCTACTGAATTCCCCACCTATCCACTTAGGGCGGAGCCACTCTCAGCGACCACGTAATTCCCGGTGTGTATTGCGTCAACAGTGGTGTTGGCCATTCCTCTCGAACCGCATCGCTTCATTTCTAGCCTGGAGTTTGTGCGGGCTGGGCTGTTGGGCATTAAGGCGGGTTCGCACTAGCTGACGGTAGCATACGAAACGAAGGGAACGATATGACGAAACGAACGGAACTAGGGGCTAGGTGTTCAGACACAAAAGCGAGGGGCTTGGCTTAGTCTCCGGATCCCGCAGCGCATGCGCTGTGCTTGAGCTCTCTGGCAGGACTCTCCCGGGGCTCTCCCTCCCTTCGGACCGGTACCCTTCTCATCTCCCGTCTCCCCAGGCCCGCTTCCCCTGGCTCCCGCGTCGCGACTAAGGTCCTTCGCCCTGCCCCCGCCAGAGGCGCTGCCCCCTTCACTTTCGCTCGCCACACCCCTGCCGCTTTCCTGGCTCTTCCATTGGTGGATAGGTCCGTAAGCCACCGTATTCCGTCTTCCGTGTCCGTCAGAAGTTGATTCCTTTCGTATTTTCCGTTTAGTAATCCCTTTCACTTTTCGTCATCTTCAAGTGGGCTCTGATTGGTCCACTCTTTCGGTTCGTTCTTTTCGTATGCTACCGTCAGCTAGTGTGAACCCCCCTTTACTTGCCGTTCTCACTGATTCGTTTATAGCCTGGTGTTACGGCCCCCGCTCCGAAACGGGATGGGGGGGAGCTCCACCGCCGAGCAAAGCGAGTCGAGTAAAGTCAAGTATATATAAAGCCCCTATCCGAGGAGGGTATAGGGCATAGGAGGAGGAGGAGGAGGATATAGGATGGAAAAAATTTCGTACTTCCCGGCGTTGCAGAAATCTCGGAATAGTCGCATTGGATTCCTTGCCCCAGAATTACCAATGCCAAAACTCTTCAAAATCGCAAAATTCCCAGCCGTTTTCAAGATAGCCAAAAGTCGAATTTGCATGTGAGACCTTGCCCATCTGCTCGTCATTAAGCCACCGGAGAACAATAGCACACCCGCTCCGGAGACCCCTTCACCCGACGCTGCAGCCAGTTGTCGGATACCTCTTATTTGATCTAAAATGGTAACTATGAGCCATGATCGTCCTACGACCGGGTAAAAAGCAGATAGCCTCCATCCAGGCTCGCCTCTAGACATAGACGCACCTGGGGAGTGTTTACTGAAATAAGTCGCTAAGAAAGCAGATGTTACTAATGATCCTCATCCTTATTCCACTGATCCAACAACCAGGATCATCCTCGCACCGAATCAGACCTTGTGATCAGGAAGCAAGAGACGCCTTCTTTGGCGAAAATCAGAAAAAAGGAGCCTAGGGCGTCCCAAGTCCCCGTCTGCCACCGCACAAAAATTCCCCACTCTTCTTTGGGAATAGACCGTAATCGAGTCAAAAGCGAGCCAATGATAAAGGGACAGCCTCAAGGTAAATGTATGGCTGCTGAAGAACCAGTTCTATATGCAAACAGGCTGAGAAAAACTCTGGAAATTTCCTGAGTTTTAGATTTTTACTGTTCAAAAAAGTCCGTCCGTCCGTCTGTGGACAGATATCGGAGCCTAAACCGCAAGAGATACAGACAAATGGTTTTCGGATTCGGATTCATCGTGACCAAAATAGTTTCATGGTCAAATTTCGGTGACCGGTCGCTTCCGGTTTTCCGGGTTTACCGAGGGGGTTAACCCTTGGGTTAGCCACTATCTTAAAAAGTGTACGTATCATGATCACCCTAGATTACCTTATGATTACACTAGATAACCCTATGATTACCCTTGATTACCTTATGATTATCTGGAGATATCCTATGACCTATGATTACGTACTTATGATTACCAGGATTACCAAATTAAGTGTACACCAGATTACCAGAGTGGGTTTACTGTCTGCCAAGGTCAAGTTACAGGCGGGTGTAATTATTGGGTTCATTGGCAATGAGAAAGTCTACTCGAATCACGCTCGCATGATTTGCCAATCTTGTCCTCTACAGCAGTTATGTCCGTCTGTCCGTCCGTGGATAGGTATCAGGGCCTAAACCACAAGAAATAGCGACAAATGGTTTTCGGATTCGGATTCAGCGGACCCTAAACATGTTTAATCGTCACCCTCCAGTGACCCGACACTTCCGGTTTTCCGGTTTTACTTTATCCGCCAAGGTCAATTCTACAGACCGGTGTCCTTTGGCTCGTTGGCAACGAGAAACAGATTGTTGTTATAGCCTCAGTTCCCGCCGCCCGATGAAGCAAGATTAGCAAATCCTGCGAGCGTGATTCGAGTAGACGTTTAGGAACCCAAGGACACCCGCCTTGACCTTGGCGGATGTAGTGAACCGGTAATACAGGAAGTGACCGGGGTCACCGGAAGTTGACCGTAAAACCTAATTTGGTCACGTTGAATCCGAATCCGAAAACCGTTTGTCGTTCTCTCTTGCGATTCAGGCCCTTGATACCTGTACACGGACGGACAGACGGACATTACTTTTTTCTAGAGAGCAGGATCGGCAGCGAGCTTGATTTCATTAGACTTTCTAATTGCCAAAAAACCCACTGACACCCACATGTAACTTGACCTTGGCGGATAGAGTGAACCGGGACAACCGGAAGTGGCCGGTCACCGGAAGTTGACTATGAATCCTATTTAGGGTTTGCTTAATCCGAATCAGAAAACCGTTTGTCGTTATCTCTTGCCGTTTAGGCCCTGATACCTGTCCACAGACGGACAGAGTCTTTCTGGAAGAGTATCAACAGGTCGAATAGGATGAATAGGAGATGTACCCTGGTGGCAGTAGTTAGATATAGGCTAGCTCGACCAAATTGCTAAAGCTTTTGTTGCGAAATTACAGCCGGAGGGTTTGCAGGGGCCACGAACTAAGCATGGAAGGGGCCCCCGGGGTCTCGTAAAGCAAGGAGATGCACTCCTGCAATTACGACCAAATAATGATTTCCTTGGAGCTGATTCGCTGGTCTCCACTGCGATCTATTATCAAAGTTCACCGGCTCTGACCCTTTTCTAGAAAGGGTTAAAGATCGTAGAGTCGCGAGCATAAAGATGAGGACGTGGGAGGTACTGTGCCTCTCGCATAGATGGCGCACCTGACGCTCTTAGGGTTTGAGCTAGTGACGTAGCCAGGATTCGAGTTCGGGGAGGGGGGCGCAATCGGGCGGGGGGGGGGCATAAACCGAAAAGGGCGAGGAGGAGGCCCGCCGCAGGCGAAATTTTTTTGGGTTCAAGGTTACACGAGCTTAGGTGAATGGGTGTGTATTTGACGAAATTGGTAGCACTTTTTCAAAAAAAATGGGGAATTAGTAATTTTCGACGATTTTTTGATATGTTCATGGCAGGGCTGTGCGATATTTCGATACATCGAGTGTCGATGCGATATTTTCGTAATATCGAAGTTGCGATATCCGATGCTTGGCATGTGCGATGTGTCGAATATCGCGATGTCGGTTTTCGATGTTGGTTTTTCGATTTTCGATATATCGACTTCGATGCGATATTTTTTGAGTATCGAAAGTCGATATGCAATTTCGGATATCGCACAGCCTTATTCATGGCTAACAGGAATCTTCGATATATCGAAAATGTGCCTGCAAACGATTTCTCTCCAATATTGGATCGATTTTCGACCAACTTTTTTATCGATATTCAGGTTTCGATGCTGAATATCGATATATCGGCTCCAATATTAATTAATTTGCAGGAATCTTCGATCAATCGAAAATGGGCCTGCAAACGATTTCTCTCCAATATTGGATCGATTTTCGATCAACTTTTTTAAAATCGATATGCAGGTTTCGATGCTGAATTTCGATATATCGTCTCCAAATTAATTAATTTGCAGGAATCTTCGATCTATCGAAAATGGGCCTCCAAACGATACTTCTCCAATATTGGATCGATTTTCGACCAACTTTTTTATCGATATTCAGGTTTCGATGCTGAATTTCGATATGTCGGCTCCGATATTAATAATTTTGCTCTGGTTGAGTTCGCCCGGTCCACCCGATGGTACCAAAAACCGGCTCTAAATCATACCTCCCAAGTGCACTCCCAAGTGAGTACATCTATCCGCCGCATGGGGGCTCAGTGGGCGTGAATGACCCTTACTGTCTGGATATCACTCGAGAGGAAATGGGAAGCCTCACGAGTGGACCCTTTTCAAGATGAGGAAGTTTGCCATCAACTCTATACGGGGTCAGGGTTGCCCCCTATTCGCGCCCTATATTTACCCCCTGACCTCTGACCCCTAGACGTCTGGCGATGACGTTTCGCTTACCAACCCGTTTAATAATACGTTATTATTAAACTCAACGCGTACTGAATAATGCAATATGTCCAAATGCTATTAGTTGCAACAATAAAACGTGATTCTATTGTTGTTCAATCACGTTCGGCGCTGAAAAAAATACGGGAAATCCGGTAATCCGGTCAGGGAAGCGACAAACTTTTTGGTCGCGCCAATAAACTTCCAATTAGATAGATTGTAATAGAGTTAAGCCCACGACAATTTTCGGGGATTTCTTACGGTTCACGGGATTTTTTCCCCCGACCCCCTCCCGCCGAACCGCAAACTTGAAATGTGTGTTCAGAATATGGAGATATTTTTAGGGGGCGGAGTTTAGGAGACCACTGCATTGTAGTGTTGGCTCGTATTCAAATGTTTGAGATACACGGAATGCTAGGAGTATGAAACATGGGTGAGTGCAATTGTGTGTGTAATAACCCCCTCGAGATAATGGCTGTAGGGGATGTGGATCAATGGGAGGCATTGTTGCAATTAACAATGGGATTGTGCAATTGTGGTGTGATGTATATATGCCCAATGGGGCTTGACTTATGGGAATGTGATTCTAATATAATATAATAATAACTAATATATAATGACTTTATTATTGATATTAAAGGAGATTGGCCCAGCATTGCCTTTCAACCTCCAAGGATAGGGAAGGAAGGAAGCGGCTGTGGCCTAATATACGGAAGCAACCCCGGAATTATCCTAGGAAGACCGTGGAAAACCACAGAAAACCACGGTCAGGGTTGCCTGCCCCGGGATTCGAACCCGGGACCTCCCGATTAGCAGTCGGACGCCCTATCCACTATGGCAACCTGCTTCGGTAATATATAATGACTAATAGTATAATGACTAATAACATTTTGATAACATTCATTCATCATCATGCATGAATGTTATTAGTTATTAGATATTAGTTATTAGATATTTGATTCTAAAATGATATAATAACTAATAACAAATATCTCATAACTAATAACTAATAACTAATATCTAATAACTAACAACAAATAGCTAATAACTAATATCTAATAACTAATATCTAATAACTAATATCTAATAACTAATATCTAATAACTAATATCTAATAACTAATATCTAATAACTAATATCTAATAACTAATATCTAATAACTAATAACTAATAGTTATCCAAGCTAATAGTTATTAGATATTTGATTCCCAAATAATATAATAGCTAATATATCTAATAACTAACAACAAATATCTAATAACTAATAACAAATATCTAATAACTAATAACAAATATCTAATAACTAATAGTTATTAGATATTTGATTCTCAAATAATATAATAGCTAATATATCTAATAACTAATATCTAGTAACTAGTATATATAGAACAATCAGACGATATATCAGTTGATTGGTATTTATTGAGGATGTGTCGATATCTTGAATATCGATTTTCGGCAAGTCATATAATTAGATTGGAGATCGATTCTAGGTAATGACGATATGTCGATCATTTTTTTGGTAGCACATGTAGATTGGAAATCTATTCTTGGCGATATCAACTTTTTTTTCCATTTTGGATAGATACACATACTGTTTGATATATCGATATGACTATCAATTTTTGGTAGCGTACATATATCGGAACTCGATTCTAGCAGGCTCAGTGGATATCGCATACCCTATCGATATATCGATCGATTTTTAAAAATCGAGTGCAACTACTAGATAAATATAGGAACTCGATTTTAATATTTTTATGTATCCATCTTTTAAAAATGAAATTTCCCTGCCTGATATATCGATTTTCAATCGTTGTAAAGTTCGATATGTTGATATCAAAATAGGCAACTGTTTGATTGATCGATAATCGATTTATTGATCATGTTTAAAATACCTACTTGCATGGAACTTTTCGATATATCGATAATTAGTTTTTGTCACATATACAAGTATATGTCGATATTTTGATTATTTTGTGTTGCAATTTATGATATCGATAAATTTTCCATTAATATCGTTATTTTAATCATTATATGTTATGATTCCCCATATTGATTCATTTTCGATCATATCGATTTTTGAAATTCAATTTTGAGGGTCCAACGAACCTGCAGTGCGCCTATTGGACGACCTGATCACGTGACCAGCAGGGTTGCCACCTGACCTTACGAGGTTGCCAGTCCCACACGCAATAGGCCAGATATGAGGTCACGATCCCAAGTAATAAGTCACCTGACCTGCTTTAATTTCGCCATTTCAGCGACTTTTTATTGGTCATAACTAACACGAACTCAGCAAAAACTAGTCTTATCAGTAGTTTGATGAAGAGATCGGAAAGGTATACAAGTTCAGGTCTCCCCCAAACTAATAATAGGCTCCCCACATCATTGCTTATTGACGGCATCACCCGAAACCATTGTTGCGCCGAGTGTAAGTAGCCCAGATAAGGCGACAAAAGCAACTTGCTGTCGTCAATTTCGCCTTTGGTCAATATGGCCGTGAACCACGAGGAAACAGGTCATAAGTCCAGTGCTCATGCTGGCCGAAATCATGATTTTTTTTTATTCGCATATAAATCCTTCACCAATCATCAACAATGTATTTTTATCCAACAATATTGTTACTAAATTCTGTAAAATTAGGCCTTAAAGCCAATGAAATCCTAATAATATCGATACATTTGGCACAAAACAGCCATAATTCAACACAAATCTAATACATATTTCTCGACGTATATCTGTCTGTCTGTCCCCTTCTTGTGACCACATCAGATCCATACGGAGGCCTCCACATATGCCACAGGGGTATCACTAGGGGTAGTTTTTTACTGGGAAGGTTTTAAGAACATTGGAATTGACCTCCGAGGTCAACCTTGGCCACAGGAGGCGGAAAGGACTTTGGGACATTGGCTCCCCTGTTCTAATAATCCGCATTTTGGTATAAACAACCCCCTGTTCAGTTGCCGAGCAACGCCGGGTATCCTGCTAGTCACCTATAAATCAACACAAATGATTCACAAATCCAAGTCCTCAACAAATCATCCATCAAATCATAATGAATATTTCACAAATCGTCCAGAAAAAATGGCCACCAATTATTTCCAAAGTTACAAATCACATTCTGAATCAATTCCAACACATCCAGGTAAATCACTATAAATCCTGCAAATCATCTATCAGCATAATTATGTACAATTTTTTAATTCATTAACATCCCACACCAATACTAATAGTTGTTTCCTCCTCTGCGATAGTATCACTTGATAAAAGTTCATCCGGCCAATGAAAACGCAAAGAGAGACATACCCGGAGGATACGGGTAGTACAATATTCCGGGTTCTGGTTTTCCTGAACTCGGTTTTTGAATAAGTGAGGACGTGGGCCTTATCTAGTGCTCGTAAGTCAAGAGTCCTGCCAATAATGCCGCAGAGAGTAGTTCGCATCATGCGCGCCGCATTATTTTGCGATAAGGACCTGAATTTGGGCGACGCCGGTTGGCAAATATTGGCGCCGACTCATGGTAACTCTACCAGTGTTTCTTAACTTAGTATACGGGCTCCAAGTTGCTTATGAGGGAGTAACCAGTGATTGTGAGGGGCGCACTGTGGCGGAACCTTTCGCGTTCTAAGGAAAAAAGCCGCATCTGCCGCCCTAAGGAGAACAGCCGTATCTACCGTTCTAAAGGAGAAAACCCACATCTACAGTTCGAAGGGGAAAAAAACCGACATAATTATATCGTCCTAAGGGGAAAAGGCGTATCTACAGTCCCACGGAAAAAAGCTGTATCTTCCGGCCTAAAGGAAAAAGTTACAGCTACAGTCCGAAGGGAAAAACTCCCACATAATTATACCGTTCAAAGGGAAAATGCCGTATCTACTGTCCCACGGAGAAAAGCCGTACATACAGTCCCACGGAGAAAAGCCGTATCTACCGCCCTAAAGAAAAAAAGCCGTATCTACTGTCCTAAGAGAAAAACCGTATCTACAGTTCTAATGGAAAAAGCTGTATCTACAGTCCCACGGAGAAAAGCCATATCTACAGTCCCACGGAGAAAATCCGTATCTACAGTCACACGGAGAAAAGCCGTACCTACAATCCCACGGAGGAAAGCCGTACATACAGTCCCACGGAGAAAATCCGTATCTACAGTCACACGGAGAAAAGCCGTATCTACCACCCTAAAGAAAAAAAACCCATACCTACAGTTCTAAAGCCGTATGTACAGTCCCACGGAAAAAGGCGTATCTACAATGCCCCAAACCCACTTTAAATGACTGATTAACATAAGATCTGTTGAAAGAGTAGCCAGTGATTGTGAGGGGGTCACTGTGGCAAAATTCAGCAATTTGGTGACGGAGGCACTGTGGCAAAGTTCAGCAATTTTGTGAGGGGGACACTGTGGCAAAGTTCAGCAATTTGGTGAGGGGGACACTGTGGCAAAGTTCAGCAATTGCAACGGGGGCACTGTGGCAAATTTCAGCAACTTGGTGAGGGGGCACTGTGGCAAAATTCAGCAGTTTGGTTAAGGGGGGCACTGTGGCCAAATTCAGCAATTTTGTGACGGGGACACTGGCAAAGTTCAGCAATTTCGTGACGGAGGCACTGTGGCAAAATTCAGCAATTTGGTGAGGGGGGCACTGTGGCCAAATTCAGCCATAGTGATGAAGGCCCTGTGGCTGAACCATCCATGTAAAAAAAAAGCCGTATCTACAAATTAGCGTAATGAATGTGCCCTACTGAATTAAATATACTGCATAATGTATCAAAACAGAGCTACGTATAGCTCCCTCTATTTAAAAATAGAATGAGCGCAAGGTCTGGCAAGTGGCTGAAGCACCTCTAAATGGGCGTCGAGCAAGCAAATTCCACGCAAGTGCAGCCCTCTCGACAAGCTGGCTAGTAATTAAAGAAAAACTTGGGAAGGTCGTAAAGAGGTCGTTTCCTTCGACCCCCNGGTCAACTGTTGACCTCCACATAGTAGCGCAGGTCAGTAGTAGGGGGCGTGTCTATGTCGATCGATGGGAGGGCGGGAGGGGGGGTGGGAGTGGGGGAAGGTGGGGTGGACCAAGCTGCTTGTAGACATGCCTCTCACTCGGTGCCTGCTCTTCAGGGAAGCCGGATCAGTCGGACTTGTTCTGCCCGTGACCTCGTGTGCTCGCGTGCTCCCCCCTCTTCCGTGACCTTTGACCCCCCCCAGATTTATTGGTGACCCCCTCACGGAACATTGGACACCGGATGTAAGTACATTGTTGCATATTGTTGACAACAATAACTCATTGTTAATGTGGTTGTAAAAATGTTACAACCTGTTTATTGTTGTGGTGCAATTGCGGGGATTTGTGTCCGCCCATCTTATTGGCGGGCAATCGTCCAACTCCCGCCCGTCTCTCACTTTTTTTAATTTTTTTTTGTCACCTTCAACAATGGGCGTATGGGCGATGCCGCCAATCACTGTTGACAAAAAAATGGGGCGTACCCTTTTATATTTAAACAAAAAAAAAAACAAGTAAATCCTGGAATTTTTTTATGACAATTAAATTTAACATTGTGACATACCTTTAGGAATTAATTTTGAGTTAATTGCGGGTTGTCTGAACGTTTGAACGTAAACAGGGCGTCCACCGTTATTTTAACATAAAACGTGTCAATTTCTAGAGACAAAATGGCGCCATGTATGAGGTCACCTTATATGGACCTGACAGGTGGAAGGGAATTAATTGGCATTGTTTTCTCTCCAATCTGAGCCGGGCCCAACAATTAGGGGGGGTCCTAGGGGGGTGGGACGGGGGNGGGGGGGGGGGGAGAGAAAGAAAATTTGCCATCGTTAGCATTCTAGAGCAGATTGGAAAAAGCTTCCTAGTTACGAGAGACTATTTAGCTAGACTACTAGCTAAATTGGGTTTTTGCTACGCTATGGGGAGGGGGTTAAAGGGTAACTGAAAGCAACAATGGTAGGGGCTGGATGGGAGTGATTTTGTAGGGTAATGTTGTGGAATGATTGTGAGATGGTAGACGAAACGGTTAAAATGAGATGAAATATTAGTTGAAACGGTTGAAATATTAGACGAACTATTAGTTGAAACGGTTGAAATATTTGACGAACTATTGGCTGAAACAGTTGAAATTTTACATGCACTATTAGTTGAAAGTTAAACTATTAGTCGAAATATTATGTGAAATATCGGTGGAATCAATTGAAATATTAGGCGAAATATTATGTGAAATATCGGTGGAATCAATTGAAATATTAGGCGAAATATTATGTGAAATATCGGTGGAATCAATTGAAATATTAGGCGAAATATTATGTGAAATATCGGTGGAATCAATTGAAATATTAGGCGAAATATTATGTGAAATATCGGCTGAATCAGTTGAAATATTAGGTGAAGTTTTAGTTAAAGTATTAGGTGAAACAGGGGTTGAAATCCTAGATGAAATATTAGTTGAAGCAGTTGAAATATTTGATGAAATATTAGTTGAATATCATGTGAAACGTTAGTTGAAATCCTATATGAAATGTTAACTGAAACGGTGAAAATGTTAGCTGAAACAGTTGAAATATTTGATGAAATATTATTTGTACCAGTTGAAATATTCGATGAAATATTATTGGTAACAGTTGGAAATATTTCGGCAAAGATTTCAGCTAATATTTCATATAAAATTTCAATTGTTTCACTTAATATTTAACTACTATTTTATCGAATATTTCGTTGAATATTTCAACTAATGTTTCACTTAATATTTTAACGAATGTTTCGAAACATTAGTTGAAATATTCAGCCAAATATTCGATGAAATGGTAGTTAAATATGAGGTGAAACAATTGATATTTCATGTGAAATATTCGCTGGAATCTTTGCCCCAAATATTTGGCGAAACATTTGCGGAAATATTCGGAAAAATATTATCCGAAATATTTTCCAAAATATTAATTGAAATCTTTACCGAAATATTTGGCGAAAAATTAGCTGAAATATTAGGCCAAATATTAGCTGAAAATGTGCAAAATTAATAACGAAATAAACTGCGTTTAAGCTCGTCATTAGAATGACGTCTAATTAAAATATTTCATAACAATTAAAACCGGGCCCGAACCGGATTGACAATGAAGCCTTTTCAGTATGGACGACAAGTACGAGTAGCAGTGGCGCGAAAAAATATTTTCTGTTATCTAATCACACGTCGTAAAAAATTATCGTCCGCGAAGGCTTAATTACTTCAGGCTTTCTAGAACGTGTTCTGGCTTATCTTGAACACCTGTTAATTTGTTCTGAGCCCGTAATGATGACTGATGACTTTTTACTGTGGGTTTTGTGTGGGTGCGGCGGGGGTATACCCGAGGGTATTCTTTTCTGAATCCCGATCAAATATGACCGAATTAAGTGAGATTTAGCTATTAGTTGTAATTATTGGTTGAAATAACTGCTATTTTTAAAATAGAGTTAAAATGTGGCATAATTGGGGGGCCAAATTCAGTAAATGTGAGGGGGGCACTATGGCGCGATTCAGTAAATATGAGGGGGGCACGATGGCGAGATTCAGTAAATGTGAGGGGGGCACGATGGCGAGATTCAGTAAATGTGAGGGGGGCACTGTGACGTTCCCCCGACTTATGGTGCCACAGCACCCTCCTGACAATGATGACGTCTGATCCGGACCAGACCAACGCACAGTAGGGCACTTGAAATGTCATCGAGAATTAGCAACTCGCATTACCCGGTGCATTATGACCCTGTTGTTTGGGGACTCTGAAGAGGTTACAGAGGAAGTTTACCCTAAAGGCACTATAAGACCCTACGGTTGCAGACTTGTCAACTCAGGAGGGGATATACCCACGACCCCATTTAAAGGTGTCTCCTGTTACTACTCCAAGAGCTCTTTAGCATGAAAGTGACGTGAGACGAAACCTCGTATACCCGGAGTGGCAAACTGTCGGAGACATTGTGGCGTGTCATACCAATCTCGACAAAAAATTACCCGGGTGTTATTTTCCCGTCAGAGCGATTTGATCCAATTATTTTGGTAGGCCTTGAAGCCATGTTGTATAGTTGTGGCCTCCTGAGGAGAGGAATGTTGCGGGTCTACCTGTCCTAGCACCTGGGTGGGTTGCTCAAAAACGGTACCCTTTTCGACCCATGGGGGACAACCCAATGCGGAAAATATTGCCGGAGAAATTCGGGCGAAAAAATTCAGCCGAAAATTCGTCCAAAATTTCGCATGAAAAGTTTCACCCGACAATGTCGTACAAAAATCGTCTGAAAAGTTTCGTCCTACAATAATTTCGCAAAAAAATTAGTACAAAATATGGTATAAAATTTCCTCCGACAATAGTAGTATGCTACAAATATTCGGCCAAAAAAATCGTCCGAAATTTTCTACCGAAAGAGCTTCCAGGAATTCGTGGAAAATGGTACAAAAATTAGTCCATAAATTCGTCGAATATAGAGTCTGAAAGTTTTCGCCGGAAAATTTTTCCTCCAAAAAATTCTCTTAAATACCGTATTCGTCGAATAAGTTACGTTCGGAAAATTTCGTCCGACAATTTCTTACGAAAATTGCGTTTGAAAATTTCTGCCGTAAAATTTCGTAACAAAAATTGGTCCATCAAAAATTCCTCGAAAATTTTCACACGGAAAATTTGTCCAATTAATAATATTCGTCCAGAAATTCTTCAAAAATTTCGTCTGACAAAGTTTCGCCCGAAAAATTTCGTTCGGAAAATATTGTCCATTTTTCGTACAAAAATTAGTCCAGAAATTGGTCGAAAATTTCGCCCGTAAAAATTTTCCATCAAAAAAATTCGGCGAATATTTCGACATGAAAATTTTCGTACGACAATTTACAAGAATTCGTTCAGAATTTTAAAAAATTTCGTCTGAAAAGTTTCGCCCAAAAAATTTCGTTTTCGGAAAATATTGCCCGACATTTTCGTTACAAAAAATTTATTAGTAAGCCTACCTGAAAAATGTGTCCAGATATGCATCGAAAATCTCGCCCGGAAAATTATTTCGTCCAACAATTTCGTACAAAAATTTCGTCCAAAACATGTTCAAAAATTCGTCAAAAATTTCTTTCTGAAAATTTTCGCCAGAAATATTTCGTCCCCGAAAAATTTCGTCCCCGAAAACTTTGTCTTAAAAGTTTTGGCCTCAGTGAAACTTTCATCCATAAATTTCGTTCCCAAAATATTTTTTCGACCGGAATGATTTACCCTAGCAACCCCTTTTTATAAGGGACCGTAAAAATGGGCGAGACCTATACGTCCCTCTCATCTTATTTTTTCTTCTTCTTCGGGGCGGTGGAAAAGGCCGTGTGTTGGGGCGTGAATTAGAATGCAGAGTAGGTGCCGGCAGGGGTGTGAAGGTTAGGCAAACAAGATCCCCCTGGAGTTTCACCGCTTTTCCAGAGAGAGAGAGACACAACCCGTGCCGCCGCCGCCGCTGCCGTCTCACCCACTTTTACCCGGGGTTAGCTGGGGTTACCCGTGCCTTTGCGACGGGTTTAAAGAAGTCCAGATGGAATTTGCGATCTTTGGAGACCGCGGGTGTTGCGTTTACACTTGTTTTTGGAAAAGGTGACACCAAGCGGGTTAAACGGGCGCGAATATTCTGAGTGATTTTGAGTTAGTAGTGAGCTCAAATATCGGTCGGTCCATTTCAGAAATGGAAATGACTTCAGTGAGGTCGAATTCTGAGGACATGTCACTCAAAAATGTTTTGAGTCCAAATTTTGTGCTCCAACATATATTTTGAGCGAAAAAGGAGCTCATAACATGTTTTGCTTGTGAAAACTGTGCCCACAAAATGTTTGGCGAAAATTGCGCTCAAATCTATTTTGAGTGAAAAGGGATTTGAAAATGTTTTGAGTTACAAAGTAACTCAAAAAAGTTTCGATGAATTTGTGCTCACAAAATGTTTTGAGTGAAAATTGTGCTCAAATTTATTTTGAGTGAAAAGGGATCTGTTTTGAGTTAAAAAGTAACTCAAAATGTTTTGAGTGAAAATTGCGCTCAAAAATATATTTTGAGTGAAAAGGGATCTGTTTTGAGTTAAAAAGTAACTCAAAATGTTTTGAGTGAAAATAATTGTACTCACAAAATGTTTTGAGTCAAAAAGTAACTTAAAAAGGTTTTGAGTGAAAATTGCGCTCACAAAATGTTTTATGTGAACGTTGCGCTCAAATATATTTTGAGTGAAAAAGGAGCTCAACAAATGTTTTATAACTTAAGTGAAAAAGGAACTCTTAAATTATTTCGAGTGAAAGATGTGCTCATAAAATGTTTTGAGTGAAAATGGCATTCAAAAATAATTTGAGTAACAATTGTGCTCAAAAAATACTTTGAGTGAAAAAGCTCAAAAGAGACTGACGATCAGTCAATGTAGAACTCAATATTTTAACTGAATATCCGCACTCAATATTTTAACTAATATATGCACTGAATATTTTAACTAATATATGCACTGAATATTTTCAATAATTTATGTACTCAATATATCAACTAATTTCTCTACTCAATATTTTAACTAATTTCTGTACTCAATATTTTAACTCAAAGTTAGAACCCAATACCTACTGTATAGTTATGAACTCCATATCACAACTCAATAACTTTGAACTGAAAGTTTTACCCTAGGTTTTACCTCAATGCTGAAACTCAAAGTTTTACCTCAATGTTGAACTCAAAATTTGAACTCACAATATCTGTACTCAATAACTCAATTCAATAATTAAACTCAAAATTAGAGCCCAATACTGTATATGAACTCAATATTAGAACTCAACTTTGACCTGCATTTAAACGAAATATTTTCCACTGACCTATTCAGCTCATCTAGATACCAGTCTATAATAGATATTGAGTGACGACAAACAACTAGAGCCCACTTCACACCCAATCACTCAAATAGAGCCCGAAAGCCACTCGAAATAATTGAGTTCCTTGTCCACACACTCCCGTTCCCCCCTCACATATATGTTTGAACCAATTCGGTCCCCGGGTGACTGGCATGGAACCACACCGACCCAACGACAACCGACCACCCCCCTCGTGTGAACCCTCCATCCCGACTGTTGGGCTCCGTTTTCCAGACGGATAGGTCCTGACTAATTGGATTCCAGACGGGATTCTGACGTTGGTCGCGCGACAGCCATCGACCCGATTTGATGGCGCCGGATTTTCGCCCGCTTCTCCGCTGCCACTTCGCTCCAAAAAGCCAAGGCTTCAGACTCAACCTGGCGGATCGGACACTTATCCTGCAATCTCTTCAACTCTTATAGCCCGACACCCTCACAAGAGGGAGCTACCATTTTTAGGACCAAATTGCACTCGACGTAAATGGTTTTTCCAGTTTTTCTGGGATTTTTTGGGGGGGGTGTCCTGTTCGGTTTAACTGAGGGATGACCTCCCTAGGACATCCACAGGACATCCGAGGGTCACTCTGATTTTAGTGGTTGCATACTGCTTGTTTATGCAGACTATAGCCTCCACAATAGCAGGTAGCCTCATCCTAGGCCCACCTCCAAACATAGACGCACGCCATCTCTTGGAGAAGCTCACAACCACGGTCTACTACTTGGTTCGCGCAACTCCCTCCCCATATGCGTGAGCTTAGTTGCGCACGGGGGTGGGGCTGTCGTCCTCCACAGTATGGCTGTGCGATATCCGAAATTGCAAATCGACTGTCGTTATTCAAAAAAATATTGCATCGAAGTAGATATATCGAAAATAGAAAAACCGACATCGAACCGAAATCGAAAATATCGAAAACCGACATCGAATCGATATCGAAAAATATCGAAACCCGACATCGAATCGATATCGATAATATCGAAAACCGATATCGAATCGATATCGAAAAATTACATCGAATCGATATCGATAATATTGAGAACCGATATCGAAAAATATCGAAAAGCGACATCGAATCGATATCGATAATATCGAAAACCGATATCGAAAAATCGCGATATTCGATAAATCGTACATGCGAAGCATCGGATATCGCAACTTCGATATCAGGAAAATATCGTATCGACAGTCGATGTATCAAAATATCGCACGGCCCTAATCACAGAGCACAACTTTGACGTCATGTTCGGGTAGCTGACTCTGCGACTTTCCGTACTGACCCAGCTGCTTTGGAAGGAATGGTTCAGGTTAGTCCAGGAAAGCGTCCGCCCGAACGTGAACCAAACGTGACGTCAAAGTTGTGCTCTGTGGAGCGACGCGACGCCAGCGCCAAATAGAACTTTCTACCGTGGGGCAGGGGGAGAGCAACTAAGCTCACGCCCATCCCCGTATGGCTAGATAAGGAGTTGCGGAGGGGCTACTCACACCTATCCATTCCGTTAACCCGAAGAACGATATGACGTCACGTTCAGCCCCACTTCCACCCGGCTCTTCCCTCCTACCGTATCATGTCTAATATAAGTGGAAAATGAGTGGAAAATCCAGTTTTCCACTTAAATCCGTTCGTACAAGAACTGGTGACTTTTCTAACCAAAAAAATTGCCCGACATCCGATGTTATAAAAATATCGATATGTCAATCCTGCAATAAAAAGGGTGTGACCATTTTGCGTTTCGCCTTCACGTTTTCGGGCCAACCATGTCAGTCACACCGGTAACCGAAAAAAAACACGTTCTGAAGAAAATGGGAACGTCATGTCATGGTGTGGTTTTCTTGCAAATTGCGTGAAAGGAATTGAGATAATCGAATGCGACAGGCTGAGATGGATGTTTATCTTGGCATCGCCTAGGATATCTACCACTTTCTAATTAGCCTAATACGTTTTTTTGTCACCCGCTGGCGCTGCTTACATACCAAATTAAGGAATGGTAAGCAAAAAAAAGTGACCGATTGTAATGTACTCTTGGTTGTCAAAACAATGGGGTCATTACGCTGACATGAATTTTTTTGGGGGTGACATAAGTAGGGTGACAACATGACAGTTAGAAGATAACAGTGATAAATAACAGTTATTTAATTTGCAACATTGCCCAATGTCGTACTGAACATTTGTGAATAAATGGGCCAATCTTCTATATAAATAAACGCCGTTTGTGAATCTGTCTGTCTGTCTCTGTCTGTCTGTCCGCCTGCCAACCGTCATTTTCCTGCCATCTGTGCTCCACCCTCAGGCCGGGAGAGGATGGAGGTGTTGGGGGTTGACTACAGATGGAAGGCAAATGACGGCTGCCGTTATACAGGCGGGAGAGGTTGAAGGTGTTGGAGTAGCAGGACCACAGATGGCATTGGTGGGCGGACACACAGAAAGACAGACAGTTGACGGGGGTACTGGCTGGCAGGTGTTTTCCCTTCATTCATTTCTTCCCGGGCAACGCCGCGCCGGGTGCCGCAGCTAGTCTTGTATATAAAATGCACTGTTTGTTTGTTTGTTCCCTTGTCAATTTCATACCTAGCTAAGACTACTAGTAGTTCATAGAATCACCACTACAATTTTTACAAAAAAAATGCATTTTCTACTGTATAGGCTACTAGTTGTTCCTCCCGCCCACCAGAGGCGCTGTCTCCTCCCATTGCGCAGGCGCAGTAAGGGGGCTAATCGGATAGTATCACCCGATAGTAGCTTGTTGTGTCCCTAATCAGGTGCCCCATTCTATAGCACCTGCTGTAGACTTCCTAAAACGACCCACGGATTTGAACACCCTGTGTATATGCCAGTTTCTCTTCTCACCCACCAGAGGCGCTGCTTCCTCCCATTGCGCAGGTGCAGAACGGGCCAATCAGAAGCCTCGCACATACAACGAAGGATATAAATATTATAAATATGAAGGTTTGTTAGTCCATTCAATACCCATTTTGTATCCATTTTACACATATGCAAAGAACGGGTTTGCTTCTAGTAGTTCATAGAATCACCCTACACTTTTTTATAAAGACTTTGGGCTGAATTTTCGTCCCACTTCTAAAGTTATGCTAACGTCCTGCTAACTTAGAAGTCCCCCATTCTAGTTACTGCTAATGATCTGCTAACTACGAAGTAACCATCACCAACACTGGCACTGCTAAGTTCGCAGTAACTAGCAGTGGAATGAAAATTTCACCCTTTGGCTGTTATACATTTACTAATTCCTTCTCCCATCCACCAGAGGCGCTCTCTCCTCCCATTACGCAGGCGGACTTTTTACGGGCACATTTCGGATATAGTAGACCAGGGTCTCACGGTAGATGATCCATGACGTTATTTTCCCGTCAAGAAGTGTAACGACTATTGTATACCTTTGAGACGATAGTTTGACGTGAAATTAACGTTAAAAGTCGTTAAAATAGCGTCATGGATCATCTACCGTGAGACTCTGCTCTACTATATCCGAAGTATGCCCGTAAAAGGTCCGCTATGTCCGAAGCATGTCAATGAAAGGTCTACTATATCCGGAGAATACCCGTGGAAGGTCTACTATATCCGAAGTATGCCCGTAAAAGGTCTGCTATGTCCTGAGCATGCCCTTAAATGTCTACTATATCCGAAGTATGCCTGTAAAGGTCTACTATATCCGAAGTATTCCCGTAAAAGTCCGCTATGTCCGAAGCATGTCAATGAAAGGTCTACTATATCCGAAGTATGCGCGTAAAAGGTCTGCTATGTCCTGAGCATGCCCGTAAAATGTCTGCTATATCCGAAGTATGCCCGTAAAAGTCCGTTATGTCCGAAGCATGTCAATGAAAGGTCTCCTATCCGGAGTATGACAGTAAAAGGTCTGCTATATCCGAAGTATGACAGTAAAATGTCTACTATATCTGAAGTATGCCCGTAAAAGTCCGCTATGTCCGAAGCATGTAAATGAAAGGTCTCCTATATCCGGAGTATACCCGTGGAAGGTCTACTATATCCGAAGTATGTCCGTAAAAGTCCGTTATGTCCGAAGCATGTCAATGAAAGGTCTCCTATATCCGGAGTATGCCAGTAAAAGGTCTACTATATGCGAAGTATGCCCTTAAAGGTCCGCTATGTCCGAAGCATGTCAATGAAAGGTCTACTATATCCGGAGTATGACAGTAAAATGTCTACTATATCCGAGGTATGCCCGTAAATGTCTACTATATCCGAAGTATGTCAGTAAAAGGTGTACTATATCCGAAGTGGCGAAGTGGGACTCCGAAAATTCACACTACTGGCGCTGAAGAGGGGCTAATCAGAAGCCTCTCACATACAACGAATTTTAATAATATAGATATAAACGTTTGTTTGTTTGTTTGTTTGTAGATTTCGTACTCATTTTATACCCAAACCGGTTCTATACCTAATTACCTCACTTTAGAACCTAACATAAAACCCGGCCTTAAACTTATCAGCATGAGCTTCTGGGTAATAAACCCCCATGTTTTACCTGTCCATGACACCTCGAAGGTCAACCCCATCTCGTGTGAAATCTGGTGTTCCTGGAGTCGGTATCCCGTGGAGACCTTAAGGTTAGAGCTGGGGGGGAAATGTGAAGGAAAAGGACAAGATGGCGGGGTGGAATTCGCCATTTGTAAGAAGAGGGAGAGAGGAAGATTGTTATCTTAATTGAGTGAGCCGGGTGTTGGGGACCGCCCTTTGGGACAAGGATTTTGCTGGCAGGAGGGATTCAGGTAACAAGGGGAGGAACAGAATACCCGCCCTCCTGAGGTGTACCCACACACAAAAACCCCCTCACCGACACAAGAACGTGGTGCATGATCAATAGGCTTGGTGGTGTCATGACCAAGGTGACAGGTCAGGGACAGGATTTTCTGGTCTGGTGAACCCCCTGTGAAATTTTGGTGGGTATGAGACACCATTGTTGGTGGGTACACTCTAGCAGAATCATCGGGGGAGACGTACCGTGCCTGGCAGGGACAGTACTGTGAGGCCTGTGCGGTCACCCAAAAGCCGGATACAGATGACATCAATAATTTGTTTAAATATATATAAAAATTATTTATGTCATCTGTATCCGGATTTTGGGTGACCGCACAGGCCTCACAGTACTGACCCTGCCAGGCACGGTACG
>JYFJ02004624.1:0-30753 GCA_000934665.2 Catajapyx aquilonaris | reverse complement strand
GTTTCCGGACACGGGTTCCTATGTCAAAAATACTTGTATTGGTCCCCTCTATTACCCCTGAAAGTCTTTGCAGAGTTACAATAAACACCCTGTATATATAAATTTTGAGCTTTATATATATATGGGGATATATATATATACTGTATGTGTATAATTTGTTTGTTTGTTTGCCCATTTAGGACACCCCGATGCATCCTTGTTCTCTATATAGACTATCTGATCTCTGATGTCTTCTGGGTTTGAATCGATGCGGGGCACGCAAATTATCTGGAGAGTGTTTCCGGGCTGCCCGGAAGAGGAGGGTTAAAAGAAGATGCTGCCACCTGGCCCAACTCACGTGAATTAGCTCCAATAGTGAAGTCTCCATGCTGCCTTTTGATGGAATTACCTTTGACACCAGTGTAGTACACACTTTTTGCAACCATGTCAACATGCACCTTACGAGACGACGGTGACTGGTTCTGCAATGAAACAAAATGTCATCATCGTCATATCGTATCAAAGAACGGGAGCGAAGCGAGTGATTTTCTATACATGAGAACTAGACAAATGAGAGCGAAGCGAGGGTTTTTCTAGTATAAAATTTTCTACCAGAAAACCCCCCTCGCTTCGCTCTCATTTGTCTATTCTCGGGCATAGAGAATCACTCGCTTCGCTCTCATTTATAGCTTACATGAATGTCGACCACTATGTAAAAGGGTTGGCCCAGAGGGATTCGGTCGATGTCCAAAAGGTCAAAGTCCACGTCCTTTTCAATGGACGAAGGGAACTCGAAGAATCGCTTCGCTCGAGCTGTTCCTTTCACGGCATTATACAGAGCCAGTCGTTCAGTATGGGTTCCTGTTATATTGTTGGATGGTTAAATATGACCTTTATTATTCAACAATTCAAACTGACCTTCTTTGCCTTTGTAGTTATCCGTAATGTCTTCACGGTCGTTCTCACCCCGTGCGTCGAATACCCCAGGTTTTTTGGTCAAAATCATCCGGCCAATGCTGAAAATCATATGGGGTCAAATTTTGGTCAAAATTACCAATTACAAAATGTACTGACTGGTATTTGTTACTGTCCATTTTGCTGAAGCCTAGATCCGACTCAGGGTCTTCCTTCCATCTGACCAGGTCAGCGTTGACCTCCGCTAGTACAAAGGGCACGTCGTATACTAATCCGACCTCACCTCGTTTGACCGCCTCCACCGATGCAGGTCCACATTGGTAGAAACCCTCACTTTGCTCCTGAGGAGTTGCATCGATACACTGCCAACCTCCGTAACCTTTTGGGAGGTCAGGTCGAGCCATGTAAACCTCTGACCACACATGGAAGTTCCATATGGAGTCCTTGTTATAGTGCGGATTGTGTGGGTCAAAATCAAGCTCTTCGCTGAATATGTCGAAATACTTGTCCACAGTCAGGGACAGGTTGGCATCATGGGCGGACACCAGGTTGGACACCGTACGGGACGGTATGCCCAAAGCACGACACACTGGAATAAGCAGGTCATTTTAGGCATTTTCTATACAAAAAACAGTCATAGAATTGCTCTATGGACAGGTATCAGGGCCTCAGCCGCAAGCGACAAACGGTTTTCTGATTCGGATTCAGTGTGGCCCAAATATGTTTCATGGTAAACGTCCGGTTTTCCGGCGGGTCACGTTTACAGGCAACAGGAAGTGAGACTAACATTCTATGTCGTTGTTGTCCGATTTTAATTTGGCAATGAGAAAAAAAGTCGACTCGAATCACTCTCGTCATTTTTCGGCTCCAAAAGCGTCCGAAAGTCATTTTTGGACTCCTAATGCCATGCAATCATCGGGGAGCGCGTCGCGTAATCTGACACCAAGATGGCTGCCATGTGCGCGTTGGTTACAGTGACGTCATGCTCAAGTTATTCCGAGTAAACAAGCCCCTCCCATATCGAATCAAGTGGCAAGAGCTGAGTTTACGACTGGACATGAACCGGGAGGTAACGAGTCATTCGCAGCCTCCTTCAACTTAGCTAAACACAATATTGCGCGCCATAAAATAGTCCAGGCCAAGATTGAACGACTGCGGCTGTTTATTGCGCTTCTTGCGAAAAAAAATTGCGAAAATACCGAGAGGAAATTACACTACGGCGGTTGCCATGGTATTAAACTGGAGGAATCGGGGTTTAGAGGCATTTCCCGAGAGAGACATCTGTCGGAGGCGAGGCATAAACGTACCGCTTCCAAGCAAATTAAATATGCGTAAGTTTCGCGTTATCGGTCACGTTTCGTTACTAACCTGTAGTTAGAACACCAGCGAATACCCAACATTGGCCGTACTTGACCGGCTTTTCTGTCTTCAGGTATTCTTCCAGTATGGGCGCGCTTCCTGTCCAGGCAGCAGGGGCCGTACCGTCATCGTACTCGCCGTCCCAACGACCTTCGACAACACCGTTGTCGTCAGGTGAGTTGACCACACGGGTCAAGGCTCGCACGATTTGCACCGGGTTTCCTCTGGCGTCGAAGGGAAGGAACGAGTTTTCCAATAGAAGCATGGTCGTCGGAAGGGCGTCGTCGTCGTACTGACCGTAGATCCACTGTCGACCTCGAGATGACCCATGTGGTCCGACCCATATCTTTCCCACGTCAGACAAAAGGTATTCATCCAGAAGTTTTTCCTCTTCCATGAACACCAGGTCATCTAGTGGAAATTAGAAGCGCATTATTGTTCAGTGATTTATTTTTAACTGGATCACTCTGAAGCCAATATTGTTGTAAAGCGATTTATTATTAAACCTCCTTATCGTCTAGATTACCTCTGCTCCATGGGTTAAACAGCACGTAAATAACCTCGGGACAACTATGAAACCGCATCTTTTTCTCAGATCCTCCATCTTTACGACCAGTCTCAACTTTGCATCGCCATACTCCAACCATCGTATCGGCCGGGATTCGGACCTGGGGGAAAAAATGGTCGGATTTACAAACACAAACATGGAAAAGCTCCTCCATATTTGGAACCGGATTCATCGTTCCTTTTCTTCCTCCTCTTGTACTTTCTCGGCCTTTTTTCTTTTTTTTCCGTTTTTTTTTTTTNTTTTTTTTTTTTTTTTTTTTTTGTAGAGAATCGATCCAAGCTTTTGTCGAGGACAATATCGTGTCGATGTGATCAGATCCGAAGGCGTGAGGAGACAGGATTTTCGAGATAGAAACGAGGGAGCCAAAAGAGTGGAGGTACATACTTGACACCATTTTTTTTGTAGCGCTTGGAAGACGGAGGAAGAAAAATTGAACTGTTCTTCTTAAAGGTGGAACACCCTTTAACCATGTACAGTCGCGTGGACATGAGTAAGGTAGCAGACCTGAAGCTCAAATTAGCCTCCAAGAGAGGCTATCCCCTCTCTAGACCTTACCCTCAAGATTGCCTCATTCACTACATCCACCTGCAGTCGCGGAAATGAGTCAGTAAGTAGCAGACCTGAAGCTCAAATTAGCCTCCAACAATGAGTAAGTTAGAAAAAAAATAGTAAGGTGGCCTAAATGAGTAAAACCTTAGTCACTTCTGCTACCAAATGAGTAAGGTAGCAGACCTGAAGATCAATTTAGCCTATAGCTAGTGAGGTAGATGGATGATCGCCTCTGTTGGAGGCTAATTTGAGCTTCAGGTCTGCTACCTTACTCATTTGTTGGCAGAAATGAGTAAGGTCTTACTCATTTCTGCCACCTTACTCATTTCTGCGACTGCAGGTGGATGACATGAATGAGGTAATCATGAGGGTAATGTACTCTCAGTACTCCAAGGAGTATGGTAGCGGACTTGAAGCTCCAGGGCGAACCTCTCTTGGAGACTAATTATAGCGGGTCTGCTACCTTACTCATTTCCGCGAAGTTCCTGAGTTCTTTTCCGCGACTTTACGACCAGTTTTTTCACTGACCTCCAATGTGGTGGTGTTAGAACCGGATCCATGTTGACGAACAGCCCATTTCCCATCATCCCTCGGAAATGTGAAGCTTCCAGTGACTTTTAAAGCAGCTCTGGTGCCCTTGATTGGACTTGGTGTTGCTCCTGGAACAAAAAGCGGCCATATTGGTTTGAATACAAACATTTGGGGTAAAAAAAAATGGGATTTTGATTCCACTTCCGCATTCAGATCAGAGACAAACATTCTCAGCAAATATGGTGGGAAATGGAAGGAATGGGACTCGAGGGAAATCCAACCAAACTATCTTCGTCCTTTAAGAAAACGAAAAGTGAAATGGAGGGTAAGATGAAAACTTGAATGGGTGTTAGGGAAGAAAATGTTTTTTTTTTTTTGGAAGAATTTCAAATTTTTATCTGCGGTTGACATCCGCAAATGTTCTGGCAAGACGAAGCGTCTTTTTCTCCTCCCACTTCTCCATATTTATTTATTCTCTCCTTCCCCCCACCATTTCAAAGGAAGGGGAAATCAATGGTTGAAATGTATATACCGTAATCAAAAAATATGCGGAGATGATCCTTCGAAGAGTCGTAGTTTCGAGTCTTGAAGCGAATGACTACGTAGAAAGGATTTCCTCTCCGGAAGATCGGTACCGGGTTCGTATCCTGGACCAGTTCAAACTTAGATGTCTTGTGGCGACGAGCGTTTTCTACAGGATAGAAATGGACCACATCCACTTGTAGGTCATTCTCAGATGACGAATCGGGCTCTGAAAATATTCAAACATTAAACAAACAAACTTTGCCTTTTATAAACTATGATAATATTAATTTTTATATATTTTCTGCTGAACATAATAGTATTTTCAACAATTAATCTCCTCTGAAATGCAATAATTTCCTCCAGCTTTCCAGTCGAAATTAGTCAGGCGTGCTAACCTTTATTATTTAATTTTTCCTGGAGTTGCCCCCCGGACCTGCCTTTGCCTGGTTGGGCTTGGGTTGAACCAACTCGTTAAAGCCCGTCCCTTAATTTCCTACACACACTCTTAGGCCCTCCCTGCATTACGACTTGTGCATACCTGATAGGCGCTGGGTCTATAATTCACTTAATAATTGGGCCGGCGGTGAGTAAGGCGATGCAATAGTCCCTTTACGAGCAGACTATCGGGCTCTAGATGTAGACCTCTAGGGAGCTACAAACTCTGGGCTTTCCTGCTATTTTACGACCTTCCAGCCACTGTACATAGACACCCCCCTAGCCTAACTACACGACATTGCTGATATGAGGAATTAATAATTAAGTCCGCCAGAGTTCAAAGTACGTGGGTTTGAAATGGAATATCAAAAATGGAGGATGGAAAAAGGTCAGGGCTAGATAAATCATGTGATATGATGACGCTGGGGGTTATTAAAACCGTGTAATTGAATTAGTCTTGAAGGTTCCCAAATCAGATGTGATTGGGTAGAACTGGCCTGAAACTAGTTAATATTCAACAATGTAAATGTTTCAAAAGGCTTAATTAATAAATAATTAAACTTAATTTCGGTTATTAATTCAATTAAATTGCGAAAAAATACAACAATAATTACCTTCACCTGCACCATCTGGTGTGTCTTCTTCCTTCCACTTGGCATCAGGCTCTCTTCGCAACAATGCCAACAAATCCTTGTAATACTCGCTGTAACTAGTGTAAGCCATACTTCCAAGTCCAACACTATTGTCAACCTCTAACCCACCTTGCTATATCTCGGTTTGGAAGCAGAGGGCAAAAAAAGTAGTTGTCGGAAGTGTGATAGTGTAGACCCAGATTGTAAATTGGAAGATTCAAAAGGATGTAGTAGTGGCCACTTCCGTCTGCCCTCATTACTCTTTGTCACCCTCAACTTCCTTCGTGGGTTGGAAGTTGGGACTATAATCTTGAAACCGCCAGATTCGAGGTTAAGATACGCCCAGTTCGGATCAAAGGAAATTGGTTGGGTTGATTAAGCTTAGTGCCAGAACAGGTTATATGCTAATGTTTGGAGGATTCGCAGGGATGGTAACCTAACCTAACCTAACCTAACCTAACCTAACCTAACCTAACCTAACCTAACCCATCCCAGCGAATCCTTCATAATTATGTTGTATTGAGTTGGTTCGGTTAGGGTTATGTTAGGTTAGGCGGCCTGAAAAAATGGCGATCTTAATTTAAAGATAGGAAAATCACTATAAATGGGCAAAATTTAACAAACTATACTATATAAACTTGACTCTAACTACTCTGTGCTGTTGCTGTGTGTAGTTTGTTGGCAAGCTCCCTCTGCACTGATTATGCATCAACGTCATGAGTCGCTTGTTTCCGTGTAGCCGAGAGCACTTTCATGTACTACACGAGCCCATCACTTAGGCTATTCATCAAGGGTTTCATCGCGTTTGCAATTAGGACACTTCATGGGTGCAGGTAAAACCGGGAGGCGAATTATTATGCGTACATTCCTGACCGCTTGGATGTCCACACCCATCCAGCGATAGTTTTGCAAACAGGGGCGGTTTTAAAATGAATGTAGATTAATCACCTCATTGATTAGATCCAGTTTATTACACTATTCAGTGCGTTAGACATGCTTGGATGTTCATTTATTTACTTAGGCCACCCCCATTGGTTGTGAGAGGGCATGAAAACGCGATGACAGAAACAATTACGCTAGCCGATGTAAATTAATCGCATTTTAACGCGGCACTATGCTGATGCGTTTTTGGCCAACGAGGCCGTTTTAAATTATTAGGTGTCAATTAGGCAGGGAATAACTTTGATAACGATCGTGACGCAACTCTGATCGGATAATTAATTCTGCTTATCAAAAACTGGTTTTGAATTTATTTATTTTTGACACAGGTTGTGCATTAATCAACATGCTCCAATTTTAAAACGTATTGTACTGTACAATAATGTGTTTAAAAAGAATCAATAATGACAATCATCATTTTCCAAGAGATCATCCTGACGTCATCATTTTCCAAAATTTATTAGTACGACATCGCCCTCTCTCAGTCTAATTATTCCCAAACAGAGTCCTTCTCAGGGACACCTCGTGACATCGAGGCAAACTTAACCTGCCTTTATTGACGGAGGAATTCGTCTTGCCTAACACTTAGCTGCCGGCTCCAGTGAATATTCAGCCACTTTGCTGGCAGTTTGGAGGGAGGAGGGTATGGAGGAGGAGGAGGGAGGGAATATTTGATTAATTAACGGGCTTTTACTCGGAGGCTTTCAAACACTTGGCGGTGAAGCGAGGCGTGAGAAATGCCGATGAATATTTCCTGGTTCTGACAGAGTTTAGGCTCCGGTTTTGCGTCTAAGTAACAGGGCTTGTTTTTTTGAAATGTGGAACAACTCTTTTAGAAGGTGTCGATAACAGATGTCGTTACACTCATCTTCATTTTAAATAGGGTTAAGTTGCTCATTAGGTCGCAATCCAACTAAGGATATGATTGTTTCATGAATAAGCAGTTTCTTTTTCTCATTCGCCATTTTCCAATTTTTAACTTTTACCAAATTCCTCAGAGACAAAATGGTCTTCTCTCCGGAGGGAAGCTGAAGCAAGAGAATTAAAAGTAGAAAAGAGGAATTCTAGAGGGACTTAGGTGCAAATCGAGGCAGCCATTAAGACCAGAGACACATTGAAGGGTCAGAGCACGTTCCAAACAGACGTTCTTTTTTTGAGAAGCCACAGTTTCAACATGGCCTTAATTACAAGACCAAAGAGAGGGTGGGAGGATGGGGTGGGGTGGAATGGGGTAATCTAATTAACCTAAAGCTACCAGCTTTCTATTCGGTGTAGAGCATGTCTGGAGAAAGAGTTTGGCAAATTGGAGACATGGATCTATACATAATCGAGGTCAGGGTTTATAATTATTGAAAACTAACACGGGCAGCTATGTGACACGTAATTATCCAGTCTGATTTATAATAACACAAACTGTTTGGGGCAATTTAATTGCGATTTATATGAAATAGATTGCTTGACTGCCAGAGAAATATTATCTGCTGAATATATATCAACATTAGTGAATTATTATGGCTATCAGTAATATTGTGGTTTATTAAATACACCGGAAAGCCGATAGTGAATTAGTTTTTAACTCTCAGTGCATTGATTTTTTGGGAGAGAAACATTAGATAAATAGATTTGGGTGACCTGTAATGCCTTATTTTTTCGGCGGAAAAATTTATCAGGCATTTTTCCCCCGTAGAAAAAGTGAGTTACATTCCAGATGGACTTCCCTTTTTTCTTCCTGAATTATTAAAGTGGAGGCAAAAGGGCGTAAAATCGTAACCCTTTCGGAATATCAACCGAGAAAGCAAAGAAAAAAGACTGGGAGTACATCGAAATTCTGCTGGATTTTCAACCCCTTTTTCTAAGGCAGTTGACTTAAAAGTTTCCTGCAGAATAATGGTTGCCTCCGGCTATTGACGGACATGAGTGCTGGCCGGTTTTTTGGTATAAATTTTCTCGGTGATACTGTAATGCATAAAAACAACTAGGGTATTCCAAACGTGCAGAGGTGGATTGGAGGCATAGGTACAACATGATTGTAAGGATTTGGTGAAGATAAATGTTAAATTGAATTTTTAGTCACATTTTATTTCCATATACTGTACTGTATTAATAGGTTATTATCCCTGTATAGGTTAACATTTTATAATTTTTTAATAATTTGCTTATTAATGGAAGCGAATGCTGGCCAGTTTTCGTGGTTGAACTTGCTGGATGATACTGTGGAGAAAAATAATTCGAAATGTGCTGATTTGGATTGGGGGCACAGGTATATGTAAGGATTTGGTGCAGGTAAATGTCAAATTAAATTTTAGTAATATTTCATTTTCCTGTATCACCCCCTACTCTAACTTGTAAGTAACTTGCTTTAACTTGTGCTTTGTACAGGTCCTTCTTCACTTCTGGACATTTTCTCATTTATGGCCATTACAGCTTCTGTTAACACCCTCATACTGTCTTTTAGTTCGAACAATTCATCTTTCATCGTTGACGTCTCTTTCTTCAAATTATATTTCAACTGCTCTATCGAAAACTGTAATTCTTGTAATTTCGATTTACTGTCTTCTCCCGCTGATACACCAGTGCTCACGCCCATCATGTAGTCGCTTATTTCTTTATTGCGATTAACCCATTCCTTCAGGTCGTCAAATTTGTCACGAGGCAGCTTCCAAGGAAAGTTGCGTTCCTCTCCGTCCGCCATTTCAAACGTGACCTTTCTAGTGGACAGGTCCACCACTACATCTCCCTTTAATTTGGGAGAGAAGATGACCTGTTGCCTCAGCCATTCTAACTTTTTCAAAAACTTCTGTATGATATTTGACTGACTTGAATACGATTTTTTAGAAAAGGACCTGGTCCAAAACATTACTTCTATGTAACAAATTAGCCGAATGGTTGATATCTTGCTGTGCAGTTCTGCCTCACTTGAGATATTTTGGGCTTCCTGGCAGGCTAAGGCATTAAGAATATTCATGAAAACTAAAACAACGAAGATAAGTAAGGATACGTACATCAGGCCAAATATCGTCAGGTATGCAAATGGTAAGTCCTGAAAGTCGGTTCCCCCTCGAATAAGAGAAGCCATCAGTGAGAATGATCCATCCATACTCGAGAATAAGGAGCCGCCACGTTGAAAACCTGGTTTAGGGTACATATGGTCCAGGAGTATGAAAGAGAACCAAAAACCAACAATCAAGACACCAAGTGTCAGGAAACCCGTGCAGTACCTTTTCGCTGCAGCGAAAAACATTTTCATAAAACTGCCATATTCGTATGACATCCTGCCCATGATCATTGCAAGTTCCGTCCAAATCAAGAGTGTGGCTAATGCCTGGCTGTGATGTATGAACCAAGAAGGTTTTAGCCAACCAAAAAAAGTCGGGAGACAGGTAAAAATTATAACAGTTTCACGAAAATTTTCCCATTGACGAACATATCTATAAACATCTGAACTCATTTGAAGAAATTCTCTGATAATCATGACAACCCACAAATTGAAAGAAATCCACCAGAAAACTCGAAGAATTATTGGAAACTGCTCGTCTTCCGGCAAGAACAACGGGAAAATCACAGTGATTGTCCATGACGCGACAAATGTAGCATACATGATAAAATTAAGCCAGAACGACCACTCAACATTCTTCATCTTGAAGTAGAGGAACGTTGAGAGAACTGGATGATTCAGGAGAGGCCTGTGCTTCTTTGTCTGGCTGAAATGTTCCAGAATCTCGAATTCGGCCGCATTTCTTCTTGGCTTCATCAACTGGTAATTAACGCAGGCTTTCAGGTTATTGTGGCCGGATTTGGATCTCAGTGTAATGCATCTGTCAAAATATTTATTCAATGTTGATTCCGAAATGTTATTTATCAGTGCCTGTCCTGTGTCCTTGTCTATTCTCCATGGATCGGCCCCGTGCAAGAGCATCTCAACAGTGGTGTCTTCACTTCTGTTTGTGATGCAGTAGTACAGAGGCGTTCTTCCATCAGTGTTTTCGGAGTTGATCAAATGATTAGTAGATTCGTCTAACTCGAAATATTTCAGCAATTCTACGATGCAGGCGTCGTACCTTTGGGTCTGGCTATTTTCGTTCACTTGAGAACAACATGCAACAGCGTCTGCGTCTCTATTGTCAAGTCCCTGCGATAGAAGGTGGAGCACGCCGTCTTGTTTTCGTTTGGTGCACAAATCCTTCAGACCTTTCATGTCCCTCATCAATATTTCGTAACGTCCCCACGATGCTGCTTGAGTCAACCACTTGTTACCCCTTTCGTTAACATTTTTAATAATGTGTGAGTTGCTGCGAAGTTCCTCAACACAACTTTCCAGTCCAAGAACAGATGCTCGTTCAAGAAGGTAACTCGAAGAAATGTCTCTATTTAGTTGTTGGTGAATCTCCTTTTCCTTCTCCTGCAGTTCTTTTTGCTTTTTCAGTAGTTCCTCATCTTCCAGTTGTTCCGTTTCTTCTGCCAGTTGAAGTTTTACCTTTGCCAGGTGTTCTTTTATCTCGTCCAGTGATTTTTTACTTGTTTCCAGTATTTCCTTCAATACATGTGGCCTCTCTATATAAAGTGCTGCAGTCAAGTCATTACGTGGACACAGTTTGTCAAAGGTAAGTTGTGTGATAGAATCTAGCAAGCCCGAAAATTGTTCCATGATGAGATATTCAGTCGAGATACCATCCACTCTGCACTCCAAATCTCCCCAGTGCTGAATGAGTACTCTGGCGACATCTTCGTGCTTGTTGACCACCGCTTCGTGGAGTGGGGTTGCCCCATTCCAATTCTTTGCGTTTATCATTACATACTTCTGTCTTAAAAGGACTTCCACCATGTCCTTCCTCCCAGATCGGGCTGCAATGTGCAGAGGGGTGCATCCGTCTGTATTACGAGCATTGTGACGGTACTGCTGGTTATCAGTCCCAACCTGGAATTCCAACAATCCCTGCACGACGTCCAAGTGTCCCTCAGTGACCGCCACGTGCAATGCCCGGTCACCATGCTTATTTGGGGTGTCCTTCATGCCTCTGGTCATCAGCTCTTGCGCCATATCCTTCTGACCGTGTCTGACTGCCAAATGGAGGGCAGTGTTACCTTCCAAGTCCTTGGCTGGATACCACAGGTTTCGCATTGATTCTTTAGCATTATCTGTACATCTTTCGGGCTCAAGTAACTTATTGTCCAACTCAGTTAACTTAGTTACGCACTTAGCTTCCAACTCAGTTACGTTGGCTTTCAACGTTGACTTATAATTGCTTATAATCTCAGTTTCCAACATAGATCCCTCACTTAACAACTCAGTTGACGCAGTCAACACTTTTTCCAAATTAGTTACCTCAGTTTCCAACTCAGTTTCCAAATCAGTAATCTCAGTTTTAAACTTAGTTAACGCAGTCGCCAACTCGGAAACCATTTCAGTTGCCCCTGTTTGCAATGCAGTTACCACTGTTTGCAATTCATTTGCCCCTGTTTTCAAACAGGGGCAACAGAATTGCAAACAGGAGCAACAGAATTGCACTTCAGTTGCCCCTGTTTGCACTTCAGATGCCCCTGTTTGCACTTCAGATGCCCCTGTTTGCACTTCAGTTGCCCCTGTTTGCACTTCAGTTGCCCCTGTTTGCACTTCAGTTGCCCCTGTCTGCGCTTCAGTTGCCCCTGTTTGCACTTCAGTTGCCCCTGTTTGCACTTCAGATGCCCCTGTTTGCACTTCAGTTGCCCCTGTTTGCACTTCAGTTTTCAACTTAGTTATCTTAGTTTTGAACTCAGTTAGCTTAGTTTTCAACTCGGTTTGTAATGTAGTTAGTTTCTTTTCACGTTCACTTATCTCAGTTCTCAATTTAGGTAACTCAGTTATCATTGTTTCATTGTCGGTATGAGTTACCTCAGTTTTCAACTCAGTGAACAACTCAGCTACTGCAATTTTCAACTCAGTTAACTTAGTTTTTAATTCAGTGTGAGTAGGATCATTTTCTTGTATGAGAAAATCACATTTCTTCTTTTCCGCGCTCCAGCCTGCCAAACTAGACGCAATGTCTTCTTCGTGGCTAGTAAGGGAATGCAGAGTACCAATGCCGAACCATCGAGACATTCTGGTCGTGACGGAAGGACGAGGACAATTTTCCCACAAGTCCAGAAGGTCGAGATTGCCACTCATTGCGGCTAGATGTAGAGGCGTTCTTCCTGCATTGTTGTGAGTCCACAGAGCAACGTAATAGTTGTTAGGTGCGCTGGACGACAGCAGTTTCTCCATGATGTCCTTCCTTCCTAATGCAGCTGCCAGGTGGACTGGAGTATTACCAGCCTCATTCTGAATGACAGACATGTTTCTGCAGTAGCGTATTAATAATTTTATCATATAATTTTCCTTCTTAAAATGTTCCTGTTCCCGTTTCAATCTTTCTTGTTTCTCATCCTCTGTTTCCCCTCCCCGTTTCAATCTGTCTATTAGCCGTTCATCTGTCCATCCTCGACATTCTTTCACAGCAACGTGAAGTACAGTCATTCCGTCTCTGTTGACTTCTTCAATACATGTCGCATCTGTATCCAGGAAAACCTTTGCAACTTCCCAGTTTTTTGATCGAACAGCAACAAAAAGAGGGGTTTCACCGCATCGGTCTTTGGCGTGGACGGACGCCTTTGCCTTGATCAGAGACTCGGCGCCTTCCTTTGTCCCGATGTAATGAAGTGCTGTGCAACCGTCATCGTTTGTGACATTCACACTGGCTTTCCTGTCGAGCAACATGTTTTGTGTTTGGTCACGAGAGAAATGGCCTGTTGCATGGAGCAGTGTCCATCCCTTGTCGCCTACAGCATTAACATCAACTCCATCCTTGATTGTAAGAAACTCCTCCACTAGTTCTGGTTCATCCGCCACTCTAATCACTTCAAACAACATCTCAGTCAATTCTTTTCTGTCTTTAAAACCTTGTTTTAAGAGCCTTGTAGCTTCCTTGATAATCTCTCTCTCATCATCTTCACCTTGTTGTGTTTCGATTGGGATAATTATTGTATCGTCCTTGCCTTGGGGGACATCATCAGACTTTAAGGATGCCCTTTCACTCAAATCCTTCAGTTCCATATCCTCACTCTGTGGTTGCTTCGAAGTATTCATCGTCGTATACTCGGATGCCCTTGAATTGAATTAACTGCTTGTAATTAATTCTCATTTTTATACACCACTACTTGTACTAAAACTAAAGCTATGATTGCTGTCGCTCTTTTTCTGTCACAACAGCTAAATATGTCCGTAAATTCCTTGACTCACGAGTACACTGTGGACTTGGAATCACAACAGCATTCGATCTGATCAGATCACAATCATATTACAATCATCGATGATTGTAATATGTGATATCAAGAGCTGTCATATCTTAATTTCTGAATGTGCTTATTCAGTTCCTAATGCATGAAGCAGGACCTTTACCTACCTTGTGATCAAATAAGCTATAGATTTAAATGGTTGTCCGATGAAAGAGAAGATGGCGCTCTACAATATTTGTTGGCTGCTGTGCCTTCTGTCCAGAATAATTAGTATTTCATGACGCATCATTCCGAGTCTCCCTGGAAATGGAAATCAGTTGAGCTGAGGATGTACTCGATGGACTAAAACTCATATCTTAGTATAGCCTTATTGTCATGAATATTATACAAATACCTACACTTTAATATGTCATCACATAATATTCTGTCCCAGTGCTGTAAATGGTGATATAATATTGCATAAACTATGCTTCAGTTAATCTTCTACAGTCTAAGGCATATAATGAAGTTATAATATTGGAAATTAATTCTGATTGAATTTTGTAAAAAAAAATTGCAAAATTTACAAATATGCCACATTTCATATTAGCGATGTTTGCCATTTTGGTTAAAATAAGTGAATAAATAAATACCTTTAAACATGTCTGCATATTTTGCTAAAATGGCTACAAATGCTGTACAAATGAGTCCTTTTTTTGGAAGAACTTTTTCGGTTAGTGGAATTGGTCAAAACCCAGTAAACATAGATATCAAATGAAGTAAATAAGGCTAGAAAAATGCAACTATGAAATTAATACATTCTCCTCAAAAATGTAAGCAGAAGAACGTCTACCATTCGTACTATTCGTCACATGCTCAGCCACATGTCCATGAATTTGGACTCCGATATAATTAGTGATGTGCTTGCGTAACGCCAGTCATATTTGGTGACAATCATAAGTTGTGACCCACATAAGGTTAAATAATATGTTCAATTTGAAACCAGGTATGCTAATGCATGGCTTGCGAGAAAATATGAGGGATGTTTTGCAGATTCATCACTAATTTGCTGAGAAAATTCTGAGATATGCGACCGATCACAGATGGAATGCCACACGTTTTTCTCTACAATTCCTCCAGGAGTGGGTGCGCAGTACCTGCAAAAAGTGGTTCTTGAAGGGCCTGGAGAGGTTGCCAGTGCATGCATTCGGCTCCAGGAGGAATCTCTCGATAATGTGTGCATGTATTTTTGGCAAATAACACAGTCCTACCTCATCAGGTAATTTAGCTAGCTCATATCTTGACCTCCTTGCCCTCTCTATTACGGTTTTCTAATTTTGTCCGACACTACAAGAAGAGTACTGTTGTAAATAAAAACAAGGGCATATAATGTTCCAATGTTTATGCCTATTTCCAAGATTTTGCTAATGTTCCAAAAATTGAAGGGTCTGTTTCAGATAACAAAGACAGTCTATTATCGCAATATGAATAAAATTAATGCATGATAATGTTACTTCCCCTTTATTTGAACAATAAAAATTGTTAATATTAACATGCAGCAATATGCACCTTAATAATGAGCACTCACTGAAACAAAGGCGAAGGCAGTATTCTCGGAGGCACTGCTGGTGTAGGCCTCACTGGCAAAGTTGTGACCAAGTCTAACGTTTGGTTCAGAGAAATATGAACCCGCACACAATCTTTACCACGTCCAGAAGCCAAATGAACTAACGCGGGGACTACTGTGGCCGGATGCTGCTTCTCAAGTTCGAGGGGTATTTCTGGCTCCCAGCAGGACATAAAATGCCTATAGTACATGAGCCCTTGGATGAAAGCTAAGGATTCTGACTGGGAAATACCCGATGAACGTTTACTGGACCACTTCTGGCCACAGCTGAGATTGCGCATACTAGTCTAAAACGGATGCTGCGAAGAGTTTACATACTTGGACTTGTGCCGAGGGTAGCCCGAAGGACGAGGTAAATCCCTGCAGAGAGTGTGTTGACATTTACATTGACATGCTGGCAGTCTGGACTCTGGGGAGGCGTTGCGGTAACGTATGGTGAAAGCGGCACTACCCGGATGATGATGATGATGATGATGATGATGATGATGATGATGATGATGATGATGCATTCACATGCTGGCAGTACAAATTGCGGACACGTGAGCTCTGCGTGAGCTTCTAAATAGGCGACGCGACGGCATGGCAGTACCGAATAACACGTGCTACGCACTTGGATGCGTGCCGAGAGCTCTCAGAAGGGCGAGGGAATCCCCGAAGAATACACACCATATTGAAAATTTCATAATATATTTTGGTAATGAAATAGGACCATACAATATATCCGTAACGTCTGATTGTTAGAGAGAGTGGGCGCAGTTGCTGGGCGTCTCTTATCCAGATTCAAATTCTGGAGTTGCAACCTTACAGGTATGTCCCCTAGAGCAGCTCGTGCCATGTCAATATGATTACAGCCTACAGTAGAATCCGGATATAACAGCCTCAGCTATAAGGGACTTTCGGTTGTAACAGCTAGGCTTGAAAGGCCGGCCCCGCCATATTTCCATATTATAACAACAACAACAACAACAACAACAACAACAACAACAACAACAACAACAACAACAACACATTGAGTTTAGTGCACCGCCCAACGAGGCACATCTGGCACGGTACCTTTATTTTGCTTAAGATGTACAAGCTAACATTTTTGGTCCTTAGGCGTAACGCCCGGGTACCGCGAGCGAAGGGGGGATGTGCAAAGTGCAGTGCTACGTCGTGGGTGAGGTCATTTTGTGAACTCCCCCGGGCGGTTAGTCTAAGAAAATCCACCCGAGACGAAGCCAGAGATGGCCCCAACTCTGTACGAGATGAAGGGGGGAACCCCGGGCTGGGATCGAACCCGGGACATTAACATCTGTGGGCGCGTGCGTCGTTACCGCAGCGGCAGCGCCACTTCGCCTCCTTCGCCATATTTCTATATGGCCCTGTGCATTTTTACTCTTGATATAGCAGAATCATCTTGTCCAATATACCCCAGGTGGCCACCACACCCAAATGGTCAACCCCGAAGATAGATGAGATAGCAAGAAGCTAACTTCTGGTAGTCTGTTATCAAATTTTTGTGTAACAAAAACATGTCAAAAACCTACAAAACAATTTACCCACATTACACTTATAGCTAATCATAGTTAAAATGGTGTGCATTCGAGTTAGATTACCTTGGTGCCTTTACCTTGCCGATTGACATTCCAGTTATCTCCTTGCTGGGGTTTATCTGCACAGATGTTGCACCGGACCTATTATTTTGCCTTCACCAACCTTAGAAGTAGGACAATAATCCAGCACAATGTCTAACTCTCCGAAATGACAATTGACTTGGCAGAAGCCTAACAATAAAAGTGCAAAGTATAATGCGAACTGCAAAATAATATTTTGACAAGTTTGGGTAACTCATCAGCAACAACTGGAACGAATGATACGTATTTTGTAATGGAAACTCACCAGTGATATCCAGGCATGCATCCCACAGAGGGGAATATCAACTGGGAAATCAAGGAAAAAGGGCTGGGAAGACAGAGATTCTGTTGAATTTTCGACCCTTTTCTGTCATAGTTTACTTAAGTGTTTCCTGCAGAATGTGGGTTAACCTTTGCTTATTGATGGACACGAGTGCTGGCCAGTTTTCGTGGTGGAACTTGTTGGACGATGTGGAGATAAGGAAGTCCAAATGTGCTGATTTGGATTGGGGGCATACGTATAGGCACAGTATGTAAGGATTTGGTGCAGGTATATGTCAACAATTTATTTTAGTAATATTTTATTTTCATGTATCACCCCTATTCTAACTTGTAAGTAACTTGCTTTAACTTGTGCTTTGTACAGGTCCTTCTTCACTTCTGGGCATTTTCTCATTTATCGCCATTACAGCTTCTGTTAACATCACCCTCATCCTGCCATGTTGTTCTGACAAATCATCTTTCAGTTGGAACAAATCACATCTTAGTTCGAACAAATCATCTTTCAGCGTTGACGTCTCTTTCTTCAAATTATATTTCAACTGCTCTATTGAACACTGCAATTCTTGTAATTTCGATTTACTGTCTTCTCCCGCTGATACACCAGTGCTCACGCCCATGTAATCGCTTGTTTCTTTATTGCGATTAACCCATTCCTTCAGGGGTTCCAATTTGTCACGAGGCAGCTCCCAAGGAAAGTTGCGTTCCTCTCCGTCCGCCATTTCAAACATGACCTTTCCAGTGGACAAGTCCACCACTACATCGTCCTTTAATTTGGGAGAGAGAATGACCAGTTGCCTCAGCCACTCTAACCTTTTCAAAAACTTATACATGATACTTGACTGACTTGAATAAGATTTTGTAGAAAAGGCCCTGGACCAAAAAATTAATTCTATGTGACAAATTAGCCGAATAGTTGATATCTTGCTGTGTAGTTCTGCCTCATTTGTGATAATTTGCGTTTCGTTGAAGGCTAAGGCATTAAGAAGATTCATGAAAACTAAAACAACGAAGAGAAGGAAGGATATGTACATCATCTGGCCAAATATCGTCAGGTATGCAAACGGTAAGTCCTGAAAGTCGGTTCCCCCTCGAATAAGAGAAGCCATCAGTGAGAATGATCCATTCATACTCGAGAATAAGGACCCCCCAAGTTCAAAACCTGGTTTAGGGTACAAATGGTCCAGGAGTATGAAAGTGAACCAAAAACCAACAATCAAGACACCAAGTGCCAGGAAACCCGTACCGTACCTTTTAGCTACGGCGAAAAATATTTGCACAAAATTGCCACGTTTGTATGGGATCCTGCCCATCATCATTACAAGTTCCATCCAAATCAAGAGTGTGGCTAATGCCTGGCTGTGATGTATGAACCAAGAAGGTTTTGGCCAACCAAAAAAAGTAGGGAGACATGTAAAAATTATACCAATTTCAGTAATATTTTCCCAGTGATGAACATATTTCTTGAAATCTGGACGCATTTGAAGAAATTCTCTGATAATCATGACAACCCACAAATCGAAAGAAATCAACCAGAAAACTCTAAGAATTATTGGAAAATGTTCGTCTTCCGGCAAGAACAACGGTAAAATCACAGTGATTGTCCATGACGCGACAAATGTAGCATACATGATAAAATTAATCCAGAACAACAGCTCAACATTCTTCATCTTGAAGTAGAGGAACGTTGAGAGAACTGGATGATTCAGGAGAGGCCTGTGCTTCTCTGTCTGGCTGAAATGTTCCAGAATCTCAAATTCGGCCGCATTTCTTCTTGGCTTCATCAACTGGTAATTAACGCAGGCTTTCAGGTTATTGTCGCCGGACTTGGATCTCAGTGTAATGCATCTGTCAAAATATTTTTTCAGAGTTGATTCCGAAATCTTATTTATCAGTGGCCGGCCTGTGTCCTTGTCTAATTTCCATGGATCGGCCCCGTGCAAGAGCATCTCAACAGTGGTGTCTTCACTTCTGTTTGTGATGCAGTAGTAGAGAGGCGTTCTTCCATCAGTGTTTTCAGAGTTGATTAATTGATTCGAAGATTCGTCTGACTTGAAATGTTTCAGCAATTCAACGATACAGGCGTCATACCTTTGGGTCTGATTATTTTCGTTCACCTGAGAACAACATTCAACTGCGTCTGTCCCTCTATTGTCAAGTCCCTGAGATAGAAGGTGGAGTACCCCGTCTTTTTTTCGTTTGGTGCGCAAATACATCAGACCGCTCTTGTACCTCATCAATATTTCGTAACGTCCCCACGATGCTGCTTGAGTCAACCACTTGTTACCCCTTTCGTTAACATTTTTAATAATGTGGGAGTTGCTGCGAAGTTCCTCAACGCAACTTTCCAGTCCAAGGACAGATGCTCGTTCAAGAAGGTAACTCAATGGTTGGTGAATTTCCTTTTCCTTCTCCTGCAGTTCTTTTTGTTTTTTCAGTAGTTCCTCCTTTTCCAGTTGTTCCGTATCATCAGCCAGTTGAAGTTTTACCTTTTCCAGTTGTTCTTTTACCTCGTTCAGTGTTTTTTTACTTGTTTCCATTACTAGTTTCAATACATGTGGCCTCTCTATATAAAGTGCTGCAGTCAAGTCATTACGTGGACATAGTTTGTCAAAAGTATGTTGTGTGATAGAATCTAGCAAGCCCGGAAATTGCTTCATGATGAGATCTTCAGTCGAGACACCGTCCACTATGCACTCCAAATCTCCCCAGTGCTGAATGAGTACTCTGGCGACATCTTCGTGCTTGTTGACCACCGCTTCGTGGAGTGGGGTTGCCCCTTTCCAATTCTTTGCATTTATCATGACACATTTCTGTCTTAAAAGGACTTCCACCATGTCCTTCCTTCCAGATCGGGCTGCAATGTGCAGAGGGGTGCATCCTTCTATATTACGGGCATTGTGATGGTACTGGAAGTCACGGGTAACGATTACATACAACAACATCATCATAACACTAAAGTGTCCTTCAGAGACCGCCACGTGCAATGCCCGGTCACCATGCTTATTTGGGGCGTCCTTCATCCCTCTGGTCATCAGCTCTTGCGCCATATCCTTCTGACCGTGTCTGACTGCCAAATGGAGGGCAGTGTTACCTTCCAAGTCCTTGGCTGGATACCATATGTTGCGCATTGATTCTTTAGCATTATCTCTACATCTTTCGAGCTCAAGTAACTTATTTTCCAACTTAGTTAACTTAGTTTTGCACTTAGTTTCCAACTCAGTTATCTTAGATTTGCACTTAGTTTCCAACTCAGTTATCTTAGATTTGCACTTAGTTTCCAACTCAGTTACACTGTCTTTCAACTTAAGTAACTTCCTTGTAAACTCAGTTCCTAACTGAGATCCCTCACTTATCAACTCAGTTATCTCAGTCAACATATCTTTTTCCAAATTAGTTACTTCAATTTCCAACTCAGTTTCCAAAACAGTAACCTCAGTTTTAAACTTAGTTAACGCAGTCGACAACTCGGTTACCAATTCAGTTGCCCCTGTTTGCAATTCAGATTTCAACTTATTACTTACTTCAGTTTTCAAATCATGTATCTGAGTTTTGAACCGTGTTAACTTAGTTTTCAACTTGGTTTCTAATGTAATTACCTTCTTTTTCCATTCATTTATCTCAGTTTTCAATTTAGGTAACTCAATTATCGACTCAGTTTCGATATGAGTTACCTCAGTTTTCAACTCAGTGAACAACTTAGTTACGGCAATTTTCAACTCAGTTAACTTAGTTACGACAATTTTCAACTCAGTGTGTGTAGGATAATTTTCGTGTATGAGAAAATCACATTTCTTTTTTACCGCGCTCCAGCCTGCCAAACTATACCCAATGTCTTCTTCGTGGCTAGTAAGGGAAAGCAAAGTACCAAGGCCGAACCATCGGGACATTCCGGTCATGACGGAAGGACGAGGACAATTTTCCCACAAGTCCAGAAGGTCGGGATTGCCACTCATTGCCGCTAGATGTAGAGGAGTTCTTCCTGCATTGTTGTGAATCCACAGAGCAACGTAGTAATAGTTAGGTGCGCTGTACGACAGCAGTTTCTCCAAGATGTCCTTCCTTCCTAATGCAGCTGCCAGGTGGACTGCAGTATTACCAGCCTCATTCTGAATGACAGACATGTTTCTGCAGTAGCGTATTAATATTTCCCCGTCATTCTGAATCCCCAGTAGTCGATCTATCACTTCATTTTCCTTTTTAAATTTTTCCTGTTCCTGTTTCAAGCTTTCTTGTTGATCAGCCTCTGTTTCCCCTTCCCGTTTCAATCTGTCTATCGTTCTCCATCCTCGACATTCTTTCACAGCAACGTGAAGTACAGTCATTCCGTCTCTGTTGACTTCATCAATACATGTCGCATCTGTATCCAGGAAAACCTTTGCAACTTCCCAGTTTTTTGATCGAACAGCAACAAAAAGAGGGGTTTCACCGCATCGGTCTTTGGCGTGGACGGACGCCTTTGCCTTGATCAGAGACTCGGCGCCTTCCTTTGTCCCGATGTAATGAAGTGCTGTGCAATCTTCATTGTCTCTGGCATTCACATCGGCCTTCATTTCCAGCAGCTTGTGTAGTGCTTTGTCACGACAGAAATTGCTTGTTGCATGGAGCAATGTCCATCCCTTGTCGCCTACAGCATTAACATCGACCCCATCCTTGATTTTAAGAAACTTCTCCACTAGTTCTGGTTTATCCGCCACTCTAATCACTTCAAACAACATCTCAGTCAATTCTTTTTTGTCTTGAAAACCTTGATCTAAGAGCCTTGTAGCTTCGTTGATAATTTTCATGCTCTCATCTTCTTCACCCTGTTGTGTTTCGATTGGGATAATTATTGTCTCGTCCTTGACTTGGGGGGCACCAGACTTTACGGGTTCCCGTCCACTCATATCCTTCAGTTCTATATCCTGTGGTTGCTTCGAAGGATCCATCGTCGTATATTCGGATGGTATCCCTGTGAATTGAATTAACTGCTTTTAAGTAATTCTAATTTTTTAGCAAAACACACTTGTACTAAAACTGAAACTATGGTTGCTGTATGTATACTGCTGTCACTCTTTTTCTGTTAAAACAGCGAAATATGTGGCTAAATTCCTTGACTCACGAGTACATTGTGGACTTGAAATCACAACAGCATTCGATCTGATGATTGTAATACGTAATATATCTTACAATTTGAAAGTGCTGATTCAGTTCCTAATGCATGAAGCAGGACCTTTACCTACCTTGTGGTCAAATAAACTGTAGATTTAAAGGTGTGTCCAATTTAACCGGAGATGGCGCTCTACTCTTCATTGCGACTCTATACCTAGAAATGGAAATCAGTTGAGCTGAAAATGTACTTCTACTCATATCTTAGTATAGTCTTATTGTCATGAATATTACACCTACACTTATAGGTCATTGCATATAATATCCGTCCCGGTGCTGTAAATGGTGATATACTATTGCATCAACTTACAACATTTGACCCTGGGGTCGAGCTTCATGAACTGATCAAGTTTCAGCATAATCCATCTGCGCAACTTTTACATAAGGAGCCCAAGTCCTTTACAACATTTCATCTTCAAATAAATGAATTTTGCAGCTGAGTGAGCTGATGACCCAATTGAGCTATAATCTGACTGTGTGTCTGCATTATTTAAAATTGCTTTTGACACGAAGTGCACATTTTCAATAACCCGCAGGACTATAAACCATCTACGAGGGCTATACGAAAATGATTTGCAATTTTTTGGGGGCCAAAAGTACAGGGGTCTCACAGGTAGGCGGATGGGCACGTAATATCAAGAGAATCTTCCTGGAGCCGAATGTACTGGCAACACGGGTGTGACATCCCCAGTTCCTCCAAGAACCAATTTTTGGACGTGCGATGCACCAACTCCCGATACCATTACCTCACAAAATAATTGTCATTGGCAATACCTTCTACCTAAATCCAACTCAAAATGCCATAATATTCGCCTCAACTTACCTACAGTCTCAACTATATGCTGTGTCTTTGACCTACAGTAACGTCGGATGTAGCTGCTACATTTCAGCTCGTTTCACAACCTGCAGGTAACAAAAGTCATCAATTTCTAGCTAAACTTATATACCTCAATGTTACCTCTGTTATTGCTGCAGCACAGTAGATACAGTCAATAACGACTGGTAATATACAAGGAAAAAGTTTAACATGTCCTGTCTTATCAGTTCTTGACTATCATAATAATCTTGACCTCCCTGCTCTCTAAATTGCGGTTTTCTAATTTTGTCCGACACTACTGGTGTAAATGAAAACATGGCCATAAAATGTTCCAACACTTGGATGCATGCCCAGAGGTCTCAGAAGGGCGAGGGAAATCCCCGAAGAGTATAGACCATAATTATTGGTCACATACGCGTACTTTGGTAATGAAATGGGACCATAATTATAATGTATCAGTTACGGTACTTCTGACTGTTAGAGACAGTGGCCACAGTTGCAATGGGCGTATCTTGTCCAGATTCAAATAATATTAATTTGTAGAGTTACAAATGTCTCCTATTAAATAGAGCAGTGATTTAATAAATAGCTCGTGTCATGTCAATATGATTATAGCCTACAGTGGAATCCGGATATAACAGCCTCAGCTATAAGGGACTTTCGGTTATAACAGTCTCGAAAGGCCGGTCACGCCATATTTTCATAAGACCCTGTGTATTTTTACTCTTGATATTGCAGACTCATTTTCAGCTCACCTCGGTTATAACTTAGTCTATACATGACCATTTTCTTGGCCTCTATGTGGAAAATAATATACCGGTTTTGATTAATCAGATTTATATTCCACGCGAGGTAACTGGAGCAGGGTGATTTTCCCACCTGTCACTGATCTAAGCTTGCAGAAAAGGTCAAAAACACACTTCTGGTATGTACATGGCAAGAACAAGACGGCACAAGAAAAAGACGAATTTTTTGGGGTTCTGTCTAAGTTATGGGTGAGATAATGTTGCATTTTCGTGGATAGTTTCATTAATTAGTATAGGAATATAAGCCGAAAACTTTGCGTATGTCTGCGAATTCTAAGTGATTGTGATGGCAGTGTAGAGATGCTCTAGAGAAGAAAAGTGTGAGGAATCCATTGGTCCCCTTGACGTACCGATATCTGCTTTTCTTTGCATCGTAGCGCAACAAAACTCTCCGTAACGAACCAAGAAAAAAAGTCACGAACCAAGGCGGGCGATTTTCCACTGTTCGGATCCTTTTCACGGGTAGTATTTGTGAGATGTTTTACCACTTCAGGGCGCACATAATTAAAACGAGACATATCATGACACTGACCAGTTATCAGAGGATTCTCATGTATTGGTCGATTGAGATGGCTGGGTATGACCTGGTCATCGCTGACTATACCTCATCATGGGACTATGCCGTGATGATTGTGTATGTTGGATGCAACCCAGTGTATGAAAAGGGTGCTGCCTGCCTACACATCAGTATTTGGGGATCAGGCTGACACAGACACATCAATGAAGTTATGAACTGACTAGAGGGGAAAACATTTTAATCTATGTTTATTCAAAAATTTATAACAGCAAATTACCATTTGGCTAAGAAATACAAAAATTATCTGTGGCAGTGAAAGATAAGGAAGTTCATCAGTACCAAAGACACGACTACCATTGGAAATTAAAAGAATACATCACTTGATGTTATATGATTACATCAAAATAAACTCTCGGATTTGTCTTTAATTTGATTAACACAAGAAATTAATATCAATGAACAGTGTGAATTCATTCTCTCCACAGTCTAACTATTCCTCCATTCTGACTCGTATATTACGGCATATGATTACACATCAAAATGTACTTTTTTGGATGACTGGTGGCCTGATTGTTTAATGACTGGAGGTTCGTGGACTGGTTGACTCGATGACTTGACTGCGGAAGCTCGACGCATGATTACCAATGTTTTAAAATATATTTATTGTTGTAGTTGATTTTGTGTATTGCTTTTAGTAGTTCAGTGTAAGGGCTTGGGAACCTTAATTGTTGGAAAGTCCCATAAACACTTAAATGTACATATAGGAAGATAGTTAACCATGTATAAATTTTAAAATCCCGTTGATAGCTACAGTTTTCTCATAACATTTTGTCATTTGAAACATGCGGTAAATGGAACTCAAAATGTCTGATACAGCCTTGAGGACTTACCTCCAGTTATACTGGATACAGAGAGTTCCAAAAGTGTTGCCGGTGCTGATTGTGGAAGCAAAAACTGAAAGTGAAGATAATACGTCTAATTTGGGTCCTACTGAATACATCATTGTTGAGCATAGGGCGTGACGAATTCGGGCCAATTCTTGACATAGGATAGCAAATGTTTTCTTCCTTAAATACCAAGCCACGTTACGTTTGAAAAATGCTATTTTGAGAGGTTAGTGTTTTTTTTTTTGGGGGGGGGGGGGTGGAACAGGCTGGATGATACTGCGGAAAAAAACCGTGCTGATGTGGATTGGGAGTATAGGACGATGTAAGAATTAATTTTAGTCATAATTTATTTTCATGTAGGCTATCACCCCTGCTCTAGCACATGTAAGTGCTTTAATATGTTATTGTATAGACTCTTCTTCACTTAGGAAAAACATTTTTCTCATTTATGGCCATTACAGCTTCTGTTAACACCCTAATACTGTGTTTTAGTTCTAACATGTCTTGTTTCAGTGCTAATGTCTCTTTACTCAAGTTATCCTTCAACTGCTTTATTGAAAACTGCAATTTCGAGTTTCGGTCATCTCCATCTGATTCACCAGCAGGCCTACTCACGCAAATGACATCGCTTCCTTCTCCATTTCTATTCACGCATTTTTTCAGCGGTTCCAATTTCTCGAGAGGCAGGTTCCAAGTAAAGTTAGGCTCGTCTCCATCTGCCATTTCAAGGACAACCTTTCCAGGGGACAGATCCACCACCACATCTCCATGAAATTTGTCGGAGAGGATGAGCACGAAATTCAGCTCCTCGAATAGCTTGAAAAACATCTCTATGCTACTTGATGGACGTGAAAAGGCATTTTTTAAAAGGTCAAGGGAGCGAATGATGGATTCAACATGACAAATTAGTTCAATCATTGATCTATTGCTATGAAGTTCTGTCTCATTTATGATAGACTGGGTCTCGTTGACGGCGAGGGCAACAAGAATCATCAAAACTAAAACAACCATGATAAAGAAGGATATGTACATGACTTGGCCAAATATCGTCATATTAGCAAATGGCAAGTCCTTAAAGTCTTTTGTCCCAAGAATGAGAGAAGCCATCAGTGTGAGTGATCCATTCACAGTTGAGAATATGGACCCGGCAGTGTGCAAACGGTCCAAGAGGTGGAAAGCGAAGAAAAAGCCAGCAATCATGAAAATAAATGGCAGGATACCATGAGCGTATCTTTTTGCTACAAAGCAAAACATTTTTACAGTAATGCCTTGCTTGCTAGGGAGCCTGCCTATCATGAGTACAAGCTCCAACCAAATATATAATGTGACTATTACCAGGTTTTGATATGTTAACCTGGGAGGCAATGAGAGGCTAACCCATAGTAAGGGAAATTGTACAAATATACCAAATTCAAAGGCACTTATGGACCGATAAAAACGTTTAATTAGTACCATATGGCGCAATTCTCTGAATGCTAATTCACGCCAAAAAGAGGAAGCAATCACACACACCATGGCAGGTATTTTGACAAAATGATCGTCTTCAGGCGAAGATGACCGAGTTACGTAAATTGTCCAAACCACGACAAATATAAATTGTATGATAAAATTAGCCCAGAACAACCACTGAACACTCTTCCATTTGAAGTAGAGAAACGTAGACAGAACTGGATGATTCAGGAGAGTCTCGTGCTTCTTGGTCTGGCTGAAATATTTGAGAATTTCGAATTCAGTCGCATTTCTTGTTGGCCTCATTAACTGGTAGTTAAACAGGGCTTTCTGGTTGTTGTCGCATGATTTGGATCTCAGTCTAATGCATCTGTCGAAATATTTATTCAATGTTGATTCCGAAATGTTATTTATCAGTGGCTGGCCTGTGTCCTTATCTACAATCCATGGATCGGCCCCGTGCAAGAGCATCTCAACAGTGGTGTCTTCACTTCGGTTTTTAATGCAGTAGTGGAGAGGAGTCCTTCCCTCAGTGTCTTCAGAGTTGATCAAGTGATTAGTAGATTCGTCTATCTCGAAATATTTCAGCAATTCTACGATACAGGCGTCATACCTTTGGGTCTGACTATTTTCGTTCACCTGAGAACAACATTCAACAACGTCTGTGTCTATCTTGTCAATTCCCTTAGCGAGAAGATGGAGCACACATTCTTTTTGATTGGTTCTCAGATCTGTCAGACTGGTTTTGTGCCTCATCCAAATGTCAAGTCGTCCCCATGTTGCTGCTTGAATCAACCATTTGTTACCCCTTTCGTAAACATTTTTAATAATGTGTGAGCTGCAGCGAAGTTCCTCTGCACAATTTTCAAGTCCAAGGACACATGCTCGTTCAAGAAGATATCTCTCGGAATCTTCTCTCTCTTGTTGGTGCATCTTCTTCCTCAGTAGTTCCTTTTCCTTTTCTAATTGTTCTTCCTTCTCCTGTAGTTCTTTTTGCTTTTTCAGTCGTTCCTCCTCTTCCTGTAGTTCCGCTTCCTTTTCCAGTTGACGTTTTCCCTCTATCAGTTGTTGTTCTACCTTGACCAATTGTTCTTCTACGTCCACCCGTCGTTTTTTATTTGACAGTTGTTTTTTCCTTGTTTCCAGTATTTCTTTTAATACATCTGGCCTTTCTGTATAAAGTGCTGCGGTCAAGTCATATGGTGGACAGAGTCTATCAAAACTGTGTTGTGTGATCGAATCTAGCAGTCCCGGAAATTGTTTCTTGATGAGATCTCCAGTCGAGAAATCTTCCACTCTGCACTCCAAATCTCCCCAGTGCTGAATGAGAATTCTGACGACATCTTCGTGCTTGTTGACCACCGCTTCGTGGAGTGGTGTCTCCCCTTTCCAATTCTTTGCGTTTATCATGACGTTTTCCAGTCTTAGAAGGACTTCCACAATGTCATTTCTCCCATATCGGGCTGCAATGTGGAGAGGGGTGCATCCTTCTCTATTACGAGCATTATGGCGGTACTGGTAGTCAGTCCCAACCTGGACATCCAACAATCCTTCCATGACGTCCAAGTGTCCTTCAGTGACCGCCACGTGTAAGGCCCGGTCACCATGCTTATTTGGAATGTCCTTCATGCCTCTTGACAGAAGCTCCAACGCCATATCCTTCTGACAGTGTCTGACTGCCATGTGAAGAGCAGTGTTTCCTTCCAAATCTTTGCCTGCATACCATACGCTGCGAATTGACTTAATGACCTCATTTCTAGATGACCTCCACTCGGTTGACTTAGTTAACAACTCGATGTTCAACTCACTCAGCAAATCATTTGCAACCTCAAGCTGCAACCCAGTTATCTTCGTTTTCAACGCTGTTTTCAACTCAGTTAGCAACTCAGTTACAAACGCACTGTTCAACTCAGTCACCACATCAACATCCAATGCAGTTAACTTAACTTTCAACTCAGTACATTTAGAATTATTTTCCTGTATCAGGCGATCGTATAATTCCTTTTCCTCTCTCCATCCTGCCAAACGAGACGCAATGTCTTCTTCATGACTAGTGAGGGAATGCATATTAAAGCTAATGCCAAACCTGGCTTCTAACCACCGATATTTTTTGGCCATGACGAAAGGACGAGGACATTTCTCCCACAAATCCAGAAGGTCCAAATTGCCACTTATTGCGGCTAGATGTAGAGGTGTCCTTCCTGAATTGCTGTGAGTCCACAGAGCTTTGTAATAGTTTGTTGCGTTGGACAACAGAAGTTTCTCGAGGATGTCCTTCCTTCCTAATGCAGCAGCCAGATGTACTGGAGTATTTCCAGCCTCATTCTGAATAGCAGACATGTTTCTGCAGCAGTATTTTCCTCCAGTAGAATGTGTCCCCAAGAGTAAGTCTATCATGCCAGTTTCCTTCTCTTTTTCTTGCCTTTCTCTCTCATCTTCCCGTTTCAATCTCTCTTGTTCCTTTGTTTCCCCTTCTTCTCCCAAATCCTTTTGCCTTTCACCTTTCCATCTCCTACATTCCTTCCCAGCAACGTGAAGTCATGCCGTTTTTGTTCACGCCATTGGCACATAACGCATCTACATCCAGGTAGACCTTTGCAACATCGACATTCTTTGATCGCGCAGCAACAAAAATCGGTGTTTCACCGTGTAGGTTCTTCGAATGGACAGACGCGCCTGCACCAATCAACAGCATGGCACTTTCCTTAGTCCGGACGTAATGAAGTGCTGTGCCACCTTCATCGTCTGTGACAGTCACACTGGCTTTCCTCTCCAGCAACTTGCCTAGTGTTTTGTCACAAGAGAAATTACTTGCTTCATGGAGCAGTGTCCATCCCTTGTCACCTCGAGCATTAACATCGACTCCATACTTGACTGTGAGGAACCTCTCCACTAGTTCTGGTTCATCCGCCACTCTAATGACTTCAAACAACATTCGAGACATTTTCTCGATGTCTCTAGGTTCTTGATCTAAGAGCCTTTTTGCTCTGGTGATGACTGTTTTTATCTCATCTTCTTCTGGGCCTGTCTCTGCCATGGTCACGGGCTCACCACATTCTGTCCTTTCTTGATTGGCACCAGGTGTTATGGGTGTCTCGTCATTCGGAATATTTAGGCCTATACGCTCCTGCTGTTGATTGTAATGATCCATTTTCATACTCGGATGGTACACCTTTAATTGGAATTAATTACTAATTACTAAGTAGAATTTATCCCCATGTGAATGCATAAGTAGCATGATTAACATTATTATTTTTGTGTACAGCTTGAGAGTGTACTAACAAAATTTTGTGTTGGCAATAGCCAGGTATTCAAACTCAAAATTTCTGATTTTTCCTCCATGCACTTACCTACAGTTTACTCGAGTTTACTTGGTCTCTGGCGTCCGATATGATTGTCTTCTACATTTCAGCCCGTCCAACAACCTGCAGGTAACAAAATTGATATCAATTTTGAGCGAAACTTGCATTACCATGTTACAACATTACTGCGTCATAGCGGAGAGTGTAAATAACGACTGATAAGAATTATAAGGCAAGAAAAAAGTTTCCCAGTTTGCGTGTATTCAGATAATATTATATACATCATATTCCTCATCATCAACCTCGTGGCTGTCACTGCCGATTAGATATTATGTTTTCGCAATATAATTACCTCTTGTTCAAATTATCTCCAGGTTTAAAGGCGTGTCCAATGAAGCAAAAGACGATGCTCTACAATGATATTTGCCTCCTGTGCAGCATAATCATTCCTTGGAGTATTCCTGAAAACGGAAGTCGGTTGAGCTAGAGATATATGTTGTTATTATGTTATGGTTATGGTTATGGTTATGATATATGTTATTAGCCTATCCCTTACCAAAATTCTCGCGACCTCGTGGCGAGGTCGCAGGACCTCGCAAATTGCGACCTGGCAGCTAGGTTGTACATCGCAAAATGTGAGCTCGCA
>JYFJ02004623.1:0-30638 GCA_000934665.2 Catajapyx aquilonaris | reverse complement strand
CTGGGGGACAAGCCTTTTCTCTATTGCCCCCAGCCGGTGACGTCACCCAAGGCCTACCTCTTCTGATTCGCATGGCTCGCACTCGATCACTTCCATCTGCGCGTCTGCCGTATCAGCAAATGTCGCTAGCAGTATGACGCGATTAATGTCCAACACTGTACAGTTGATATGCTCAACGTCCATTCTACACTATACGCAAACATGTTGCAATGTTTTTCAGGAAAAAAAGCCCCAATAACTCCTACATCTCCCGCTGCCGACCCAAAATGATCCCGCTTCATGTTGGGTGGCTGCATTTTGCAAAGTTATAAGACTGCCAACAACAGGTGGTCGTGATGTGCTCAAAAAGGAGGGAAAAAAGGGCCGTCATAAACGCGCGACGCCGACACCGCGACGATAATGCAGCAAAGCCCTCGTCGAAGACCATTTGCTGCGAGACAAAAGCCGGGAGAAATGATACGTGAAACTATAACTGAGGCAACAAAAAAGCTATATACAACCAGCTGTGCTTAAAGATATTAGTAATTCACCTCAGAATGAAATGATAATTTAAGCTCGTGGTAACTACACAATTTATTTTGCACATAGTGTACAGCAGGCGAAATTTTTGGTCCTGGACTATCGTAGCACTATAGAGTCTTTAGTCCCTTGTGACTCATTATGACGAAATGCTACATTATTACTGCTGTCCACCAGACCATATTTTAGAATCATAATTATCATGAACTGATCGCACCTGTTAATTGGACAAAATTATGATGGTAAGTCGTAAGTACTTAAATTGTTTTTAAAATGCTGAAACTGCCTGCATTTTGTTGCCGATATTATTTTGTAAATGAAGATCTGGAAACATTTCGCCCGTCTCTCACCGTTAGACAAATTTTTTTCATGCCCTTGTCAAGTAAGCCGCTGTAAATTCACCTGTGATTGAATTTCATCTAACGAGAATATAACACATGCTATTTTTTTCGACTTTGCAAGTAGCCTATGTGGTGGTCATTTAGTACAGTGCATGTCTGGTCTGGATGGCACGGTGAAGGTGGGACATTTCTCCTAGCTCTCAGGCTTTGGATGGCTCCATATAAACAGCACAGTATACCGTCAGCCCAGGAGAGTGCTGAGTGGCAATGAAAAAATAATTCACACACGCAAATACAGTGCACATAAATGCTGTAGGGTATTACGGAATGTTGCTTGGGGCATTTCATTTCGACAACGGAAAACCACACAGAGACACTCAGTTATTAACTTGCCCGCTTGCAATTTTACTGTATAGTCTATTCGAATTCTACTGTATACAACCGACAAATCTGCCTCCCAGGAAAGAATATGCTGCATGTCGCTGTAGCTCTGTCCATGACAATATACATTTCCAGCTTGAGTGGAGGAAATCAGGCACGAGAAAAGCAGCAGTTGTAGGGATTGGGGCGTGATAGCTGGAATGGTGCAGACATTTTATGGCAAAGAAGGCCAAGAAATTTTATTTCATGCAATAGGTCTTCCCATATAGGGATGGGGTGGTGCAGTAAGAAACATCATTGCGAAGGTGCGTTGAAAGAAATGTAATTGGTTGCAAATGAGCTATGGCAATAAATTTAACTAAAATTAATATTGTCCCACATACTTCCTTACATGAGAACTAAGCAGCGGCAGGCTTTTACTATCAGCATCTACTTTACCATCGCCATAAAAGGATGAGGAGATTGAGTTAAACGCGGCAATAAAGGCACTCCAGTTAAACCAAATTCCCAAATTCCTGCGCAAGAGAGAACCGAACAAAAAATTACTACGACGAATTTTTCCACACTTTGAAAAAAGGCAAAGCTTTTTGATGAAAGGTAAGTAGTGAACTGTGCCGTTGACTATCCAGCCGAATATCTGCAGCAGTAATTAATTATAATGATGAGCCACATCTATAGTAAAAAGGACTTAACAACTCGAAAAACTTTTACGGAGCGCACAAAGTATGATTCTGGATATCCGCTTACAGTATAGCTTTGGAAATGCCACGGGCTTATTGCTTCATCTCAGAGGCGTTAGAGAGAATAGGACTAATACCAAAATATCCCCTGACGAACCGAGGCATGACCTCGTCCTCTCAGGATTTCCTGCATTCATTATGGCTTATCTGATTATTATTTCTGTGAGTTATCTGTAATGAGCTACTTAAGGCACACGATTCATTTGGGACATCAGTTTACTAACCCTTGTTGTACTATCTTGTTTCTCTTATGAACTTTCATTTACGCAAATTACTCTCAAATAAGATGTGTGCAGATGCAGATGTGTGCATTTCGGAAGGCGGCTTCAGGATTCACTTCCAAAAGGGACAACAATACTTCCAGATAGTAATTACTCATTAACCTGTCCATTGCTTACCATCCAATAGCCACAACGTGAATTAGAATTCCAATCATCAGTAACATTTGTTGCCGGTAAATAAATACACAACTGCCTGACAATGAATAAACATTGATCAGCATGAGTTTGCCAATGTTGAATGACGCCAAAAACATGCCGTGGAATTGTACGAATAATGGAGCAGATCAATGCGCATACCAAGGGTGAAAGTTCGGAACCATTTATACACCAGAAGGATTCCTCTTCGGCTCATTTCCATTAATCTGTAGGCGTGTGTAATTACAGTTTTAAAATGAAGTCGAGTCCCATGCGATTCCAGCTATTCTTTGATAATTGGAACCCGGGTGTTGCGTAGCAGCCATTTTTTAACATTAAAAATGGAAAAAGGCACTGAAATTGTAAACTCGAGTTAATTAAAACCGTATAAATGGCCTCGAGGTGTGAGTGATCACTACTATCTTCTACTATACCTGGAAGATGTATATGCTGCGCAATTATGCAGAGGTATAATAATTATAATGTTTCCTTGAATCGTGAAAGGGGACCACTGCGTAGTATATGTCGCAGGAGTAAGTATAAAACTTCTGCGACATTTTTCCATTACAGTGATTATTGCGTAGCAGCATCGAACTAAACACACTTCCTAGGTCCGGCTTTTAGTCTCGTTCAAAATAACGAGCTGGGCGGTATTCAAGAAGACTACTTTCAAATTACCACTTTTGTCCTGAATTTCATTCAGGTAACCCCAATTTGCAATCACGTCACTTTTTTCCCTTTACAATCTGGCTGATTGAAAGCGGAGTGTTTCTCTTGACACCAGGAGTGGTAAACACAGGGGAAGGGCACTTGCAAATTGCGTTGCAATTCTACCTGCTTGATAATGGAGCACTCCAAATCATAGACTGTTGTCTGTAGTTAATCAAAGTCAGTTCCTCATGCGGTTTCATTCGTATTGCCGTAAACAAAGATGCCCCATTTTTGTGCTGAGACGCATTCGTCCAGGGAAGTCAACTGGGTGTGAATTACTGCACAGAAGTAATATGGCAATGCTGCTTCATATGCCGAATATATATGCAGAAACTGAACCCTGTCATAATTTTCCCAACTTGCACAAAGCCAACTGGGTGAAATTTCCGCTCCCGTTCTCTAAGGGAGTATCTGATGGGAGGGGCGGTCAATGGCCCCTCTCAGTAAGGGTCAATCTGCCTCTGCTGGCTGCATCGCTGTACTATTCGCTCCTGCTGAATCGCGCCTGTTTCGGAGGCGTAAAACAATGTGTTGGCCCTTTGTGCAGGTAAAATTCACTCGAGGGTGGGTAAACACGATATGTGCTGGTTATAGCCCACCTATGCATTATATGCTGTGAGGATGACCGAATTTCGATTTTGTTTCGAGCGTACAAAGCTCTATGAAGAACTACGCCTCAACTATAATACCTCATGTGGCCACCATTATGCTGTACTTTTCAAAATATGATTTTGTACTGCTCCAATTCATATAATGAAATGTAGGTCTTTAACATGAGGGCCAAATGATATCTAAACATAAAAATTCTCATTATTATTGTGATCAGAAATTCTGATGTTTGTTGTCATTGCGAAACACCTGCGACAAGGCATTCGTAAGATTTCAAGGTTATTTTGGCTCAACAAGAATCTTTCTTAAGTGTCACTATGCCACTACTAATGTCTGGACAAAAGATAACTGCTGCGCAAATTGAGATGGGATCCATTTATTCGGTGAACATTTCCATTACAGTTTAGACATGTGGAAAACGGATGATTAATGGACGTGCAAAAAATTATGTTCAATAAACGATCGTGACACGAATATGGGGTGCGAGAAAGTGGATATCGCCAGGAGGGTTATTTTGAAATCATCCATGATGTGGGTGCTTTTGGTTTTCTTCGTGGTCAAGGTGTGTAACACGACTAGTCCAAAAGTGACGAATGTGACCCTTTCGCCGGAAGATTCCGAAGATTTGTTAACTAACCACTTCCTAAAGCTACTGCTTCTGGATGACAAGATCCGCCCTTGTTCTCTTGTGGTTGGCACTAGTCAAGAAATGGTGTCACTGAAGGTAAGTGCTTAACATAACATAACATAAGTGTTGTGAGTGAGGCATGATTAAGAAACCAAATACGTAAGTACACACATGGTACCAATTTTACACAATATATCATAAAATAGCAGTGAAATAATTTATGGTATTAAATATAGGCAAATTTGAAATATTCTACTTTTTGCCATACTGCATGGTGGATATATTGTTTAAAGAATGTAATCGAAATAATAACCCATTTAATTTTGGTTTTCGTAAGGTACTATTACTGCTGAAACCAAACGAGTACTGCAATTAAAATTTAGACAACTTCTATGTGGACTGAAGAAACATCATTGAAAATGACGAAATTGAATGAATTACATTTTTATTCATTTCAATTACCAATTGTAAATGGAATTAGCATTACTTTCATTATGCAGTTGAATCCGGATATAACCTCGGTTATAATAGATTTTTGGTTATGACAGACTCGAAGGGTCGGTCACAACATGGTATATGGCATGTGTATTCGGCTATAACAGACCTAGGTTATAACATGCTTATTTCCGCGGTCTTGAAGTCTGGTACATCCGGATTCAACTGTACTAATATTTTAAATGTTACTTTTGCTTGAACTGAAGTGATAATTTGCAATGTGGAAATTTAATGTTCGCAGGTAGCCTCCATTATTCACGAAACTGACCGATCTTATCAACCACTGGTGACCTCAAAGATGACTTCATTCAATTTCTCCTGGAAAAATTATCCGGGAATTCAACGAGAAGAGGAGATGTTCTCTTTCCGCACCATGCCTCCTGAACTAAAGTCAACTGTTCCTGCAGGGTATAGTGGCTGTTCCCTTATTGCCTTGACCACTAGCGATAGGAATACACTGAGACAACTCTTGATACATATAGCTCACCAGGTTTCCCTGAGAAACATACACGACTATGTATGGGTGCACTTGAAGAAGGCATCTGATATCAAAAAATTGCTACTAGATCCACCTTGTGATGGTATACGAAATAAAGTTCTGACAGTGTACGAAAACATCTACCGACACATAGTTCTCTACGACGTGTGCTTCTTTTGCAACAAAGGTCAGCCTATTGTCTCGCGTATTGGAGCACTTAAAAATCACGAGACTACAAATACTTTTCAATATAGTGAGAAGCATAATTATGGAAGCATCCAGAAACATCTTCCTGAAGAAGTATACCAGGACACTGCAAGTGTCCTCAACGGTCGCCGATTAAAGGTCACATTTCTGGTGGATTTGAACATGGAAGCAATACGTCGACGCAAAGATGTCATGGGAAGCTTCTCGCTACTTTTTCACGAAAGTATCCTGCTGAATATAGAAGATGCTCTGGATGCTCGACTTGATGTAGATTTTCCTAGCAATGTCAACTTAGGTGTGGAATCTAGATTGCCTAATGGCACTTGGATAGGAACAGCAGGAGAGATACTGGCCGGAAGAGCTGATTTCTCGATTGTCTCTTTTCCAACTGATGAGTCTGTCAAATATACCCTTATCACAAATCCTATGATGTTCATTCGATTTGGCTTCTTAACCAGAGCACCTCGACTGCTGATTGGCTGGAGAGTAGTTTTCAAACCATTTGACAGAATATTTTGGTGGATTCTCATCCTTTGCTCGCTCATATCCGCAATAGCATTACATCGTGTTTCAGACAGTTCTCTCCTGTGGTGCATACAACATGTGCTACGTCTTTATGTTGAGCAGCCACTACCATTAACCACGAACAAGTCATCTCCGAGATACATCTCGGGATGTCTCCTCCTTTTTTCCATTGTCGTTGTTTGTGGTTACAAATCGAAGCTTATGGCATGCTTGACCTCTCCTCCTCAGGAAGATATTCCTGAAACATTTCAGAATCTTCTCACATCCAAGTTTAGCTGGGGCTTCTCTTACTTCACCTCCTTAATTTTTGACGCTGTCATCAAAGAGGCTCATGGGAGACAACTTTATGATGACATACTGAACAAGTCACAATCTGTCTACACTATTGAAGACTGCTTTGAAGAATCCCTTCGGCGTCACTATGCCTGCATCAGTGTAGAATACATAGTGCGAAGGTTTCAGGTGGGGACAGTTGATGGCAGGGGACGACCATTGTTTACCATGGCTCCTAATTTTATGATGTCCTTCTACTCGAGTCCTGCAATTAGTAGAAGTAGTGTTTACTCTGCCAGGCTTCATAACATTGCTGATGGGTTTTTTCAATCTGGATTACTGTCCAAGTGGGAAGCAGATGATCACTTTTCGTACTTTATTACCAACTTGTTCAAGGTAAGAAGGGAGTCCTCTTTTCCCAGCAATCGAAGGCTTCTCAATGAAGATGTATTTGGGTTGAATGATATGGCCGCTATATTTGCGGCATGGGTTTTGGGGCTATTGTTCAGCTGCATTGTTCTGAGTGGAGAGTTACTCATGGGGAGGTTTAAAACACGAACTGTGAATGTACTGTTTTAAGGCTCATTAAATTTATGGCATCATAATTATAAATTAAAATGAAATATTTAACGTGGTTTTTGATATTATAAAAATCCAAGTTATGGCGAAACCATAATTATTGTATGGTTTTAAAATATGCTACAATAATGTCAATTGATCCATTTATGTTGTCTGCGACACGTTTGGCCCTGGAAAATACGTATTAACTAATTTAGACGATTAGTTTGAGACATTTTAAGCTGTTATTGTTAGTGAATAGATGGCAAAGCCTTGAGTTGCACTTTCTTCGGAGTCAACTATACGTAGATATCATCATGTGGATTATAATGTGTTCTATAATGCAATAAATGATACTTCAATTTTTTTTAAAAAAATATTCAAATATAGAGCAATGTTCAATGTTTCCTCACAATTATTCTCAGAATTACTGTTCAAATTAGTGTATGAAAGCAATAAAAAATCGTTTCCAATGAAGCATTTCCGACCATAAATTATTGTACATCGCTACCCCTTGCACGCAATGCACGATTCCGTTGACTATCTGAGGTTGATTAAAATTTTTGCCCCTTTGAGTTGAATCTTGTTAGTCGAGAGTGTGATTGATTTTGCGGTCTAATGATTTGGTGCAAGCGGGATCCAGCGCAGAACATGCTGGAAAGTCTACTTTGGTTGGGTTCGTTACGGTGGTTTTGGCACCGAAGTGGGGGAATGCCCGCAGACGGAGCAGTACTACTGAGCGCGCACTGCATGCGACACAAATCAAGCCACTCTTCTCACCTCTAACTCAAGGTGTCGTTGGCCAACCAAATTCGTCGCGATTTCGTTCGCGAACTGCGGTTATTCGCCACTAAGGTGAATATTGGAAGCTCTATATAGAACTCGAATATGAATTATTGAGATTTCTATTCCAATTTTTACGAGTACTGAAAGAAATAATAACATTCGCCCCAGTGTCTTATTAGCCAAGTACTGTACGTCTGCGTAATTAGAGGCAATCTTCCCATTTCAAAGTTACTAGGCTTATACCACACTAAAAAAAAAAACTTTTATTATGTTCGTAAGGGTCCCTTTGTTCCTTATATTGAGCTTTTTACAAGTTGTCTGCTGCTGCATCATAATGACGTATCATAGTTGTGATCAGGATGCGGCATCTGTAAAGTAAATGGTCTTTAGTAAGCCCCATACATATATGAATATTTCATATCTCATAAGATCGCTCGGTTCAACAACTTTGGGTTTATGAACATTTCAAAAGTCGTCATTGCCTATTTGAGGTGACGTTGAGTCAGACGCAGTTTCTTTGGCTCCTATTGTGACACTCTCCATCGGTTCAGCCTTGGTTTCCGGTAGAAAATATACTACAAAGAGGATTGCCAGGACGGTGCAGGCAGCATAGGTGCCAAAGACGGATCCTGCTCCAAACTTCTTCTCTACTTCATTAAATAGGCCTATGACACAGGCAAATAGTGCCCAGTAGGTGACTACAACAGTGCAGCATCCCAGAGGCTTGACTCCAATGGGTACAAGCTCCACCATGTACAGCCACAGACCAGGACCCCATCCTATGCAGAAAGCTGCTATGTGTGTTAGGTATGCAGCAGCTGGTAGCCAGGTCACAGACGCTGCACTTTCCTGCGAAAACCAAATGAAATGCTACTTTGAAGTAGTTAGAGCTATATCATTTATGGCTCTTCATTGCGACCAGTCATGAGTAACTAACTGAAGGAATAGTTATGCAGGCCCATAATATTTCAAACATAGTTTGCTTCCCATTTTTGTAGAGGCTTACGAAACAAACTGTGCCTCACCTCACACGGCTGACTTGTGAAAAGAAGCCTGTCAATAATGCAGGCTTGACAAAAAAGTTCTGCCATGTAAAGTAACAATATGGAACACAGAATCGATCCTGCATGGTATACTGGCATATTCGCTTTACAGAAGAAATGGACAGACGCCTCGTGCAAAGTATAATATCGATGATACCGACACTTCCTTTCGAAGCTTCGCAATACCTGACAAGAACCTACCTCACATAAGTTGAAATAAATCGCCAGGATCATGAGAGGCATGACCATGACAAGTCCGGACAGAATCATCAGAACGCGTCGTCCTAGGCTGTCCACTAGAAGGATGAACAAGACGACTGCGCCTATTGCAATCCCAGGTCTTAGGAGGTCGTAGATTACAGGAACAAAGTTCTTTTCGCACTTGGAATAGCAAATCTTGTTCAAAAACTGTAAGACTACGAATCCGGTCATCTGTTGAAATATGAGCAGGGCCAGGAAAAGAAAAAACCGCTTCATGTGGAATGCGGAAATCAGGTAATAAGCTTGATTGCTGTATGTCTGTAATGTGTAAAAAAAATCACAGAATGTGCGTTACTACCAGTATAGAGTATGAAAATATTTGCATTTGAATTCTTGCCCGGCGTAATGGTAACTCAGGAATATAAACTAAAAGTCAGCGATTCTGGCAACAGCCTATACAGATAACGTGAATGAAATTTTTTGAATGAGCTATAGGTCTTACCGATAGAGAAGGTTCTCTGACAATGATGACATCGGGAGGAATACTGACTCCATTTCCTCTGAGCCATCTTAGAGCAGCCCGACCATCCTGATATTTCCTATTATTCAGGAGAAAAATAGGGGATTCGGGGATGAACATGAGAGTCAGTGCTGAAAAACCCACAATTCCACAGCACACGTAGCAGATTTCGGACGTAGTCAATGCTGTTTCTTTTAAAAGGACGGCGACGATCATAATTCCAATCCATATCATCAAGTAGAACGTAGATACTAATCTTCCTCGCCTGCAATTTGGAGAGAGTTAGAATGCAACTTTCTGGTTTCAAAATAAGAAACACTATATGTGGAGACAAAATGTTATACACTATAACTTATGCATACCATATTGATAAATTATTGACATTTCCACTCAAGACCTACGGTACAATACAATCATGGTCATATACTAAATAAACTAGTTTGAAAGAGTTGGAAATAATAGTAGAGGAAATTATTTTTATGTATAACTTATTACAGCAGCAAACTAATTTTTCACAGGTGTATTGTGTTTGCAGTCTTCTGTTATATCTTGTTAAAGGTTTCTGGTAAAATAATTGCTTCACAAAATATGCTCGCCTACTGCATGCCAACCTTATGCATTTGTCTGAACAGGCATTTTATGGAAAGCGAGCAAATAATTAAATTTGAAACCGTGCACAGCGCTCGTAACGGTGAAAAACATACCAGTCCTGCCTGGTAGAATAGACCTATAGGGCACTTAAAATTTCACGACCCTCTCAAGTTACATTTTGCCTCAAAGTATTGCAGGCTTGAAACAATCAGTACAAAGCCAGTCAAATTAATTCGGCCAGCTTCATGTAAATTTTGTACCGCCGCAGTGTTCGTCTCTGTCGAGCGATGTTACAACATCTTTAAATTTTCAATTTTGCTTCCCCTTTTCTCAAGGAAACATAAAAAGGAAGAAGCTTTCGTATTGAATGACTTTCAATTTAGCTGACCACTTATGACATTAGCACTAGTTATAACAAGAAACTGGTCAGAAGATAGATTCCTTACCAGTGGGTGTCAGCTATTTCCGATAAGTACACTGGCACTCCAAGAGAAAAAGCTCCCATGTAAATGCCGTTGAGAGAGCAACCAGTAATCACGAGCCAGGAAGTGTTGGCGAATCCCAGCATGAGCCATCCTATTAGCGATGGTATAGTGAATGACAGGAGGCTGTACTTTCTTCCCATACAGTTCATGCAGATCGCCATCAGAATCGCCCCTGGTATTGCCGCAATTGGACCGGCCAAGTGCTCCCATTGATCTTCCTCCTCGGTCAGATCAGGGATTTGATTTTTACTCTCATTCCTACTCTCTTTGGAAACCATGGGCCACCACATGATACTGCCCACAACAAGACCTCCTTGTGAACCTGGATTTGGAAGGAGACGTGTGATACTCCAATGTAATGTACATACATGTATGAAGCGGTGCCAAATGTGAGTACTTCAAATATGCCACAATAATCTCAATATGGTAAAATATTGAATCGGACGCTTCAATAAATAAACCATTAATTTCTCTCATTTTATAATGTCAATATAGTACAAGTTTTTTTGACTTTTGTAGAACCCAAAGACACTATTTGTAGCAGCCATTAATCTTTATATGGACTTACTGAATATGGTTGTAAAAAGTTGAGACCACGTGATTCTTCTGACCCTTCTTCTGCCATGGCCCGTTTCGACAATCTCTAATTGGTTTCTGTAACTTATATTAATGAATAGTGTTCGTTATTGTAACAGTAGAATGTCATCAGAGCAAGGGCTACCTTAAAGCGTTCGAATCCCTCGACGGTGGCATCGATATGAGTATTTTTTGTCAATGTCATTTTCTTCATTCTTCGTTTTCTAGGTTACCGAAATTAATTGTTTATTGATGATGTCCATTTTTGATCGCATAGTGTCGAACAATATAACAACTATAGGCCTACCCCTATTGTTATAAAGTTCCATGTTTTTGTGCACTATTTTCGGAAGGCCATGCAGAAGGAAAGTGATATGGTGACATAATAAGCTCAATTGTTGCATTTTAATTATCGGATACGTTGCTTTGCTCAATTTTGATTAGCGGGTATTACGCTATCGGAACATTTGGTGTATTTAATTTTTTTTTCACGAGGTTTCCAACCACTCTTTCGAGGGAATTCACGCAAAAATTGCCATCGTCAGAGAAAATTACATCCCGCAATTCATTTTTGATGCAACGTTATTGTCAATGATATACTTCCAGGGGCATGAATATTGGAGGCGCTGGCATCAGATTTAACTTTTAAAATGGGCATACAGTACGTAGAAATGTACTACACGCTATTTTGAAGGAAGTAACGCCTATGACTACACTTACACAGTGAGCCAGGTGTACTAATATTACGTAAAGAGGCCACTTTTACTAGAAACATTCTCTTCTCAGTAACTTAAAATGAGAGTCTGTAACATAAAAACACAAATTAGTGGTTGGTGATATTAACCATTCGCAAAATAGTCACTGCTGATATCGGTTTTCGGAGACTCCCGCTGCACTTTGTAAACAGCCCTTCCAGCAGCACAACAGATCATGTGTTTCTCCAAGAGACCAACGTGGCGCTGAACGTGCCACCCATTGAATCACATGGCGAGAATACCACAACACAGCGTCAACGTGGCCACGTATCAAACTACTACAACAGTTCACTAAAAAAACGTCGATTTATTTACCAGGAACTTCGACATGTCTCACCGTATCTGTAAGCTACGATTACTAAAACATCAGATCATGCTATTGATAGTCTAGATTTAATTGCATTTCAGACTTACCGTCTTGAGTTGCTTCATCCTGGCTTGCAGGCCACCGCACCCTTGTACAACGGAAGCCATAACCTGCAGGAGGAAGGTGAAACGGTACTGACATTGGTTAATTTGTTCTTCTGAACTGGGGACTTGGCCAGTGTACACCCTGTGCACTTGTTCTATTGGAAACGACATGCTTCCAGGGACATATCCTGCTGGTAATGAAAGCCGAGCTTGGTATAGCGCACCTTCTTTCATGGATTTCTGACAGGTAAGGCAATTTTGAACATCAATTCGGAAACTCTTGTCAGGGGAAGCTTCCTGCTTTTGGACCTGTCCTTTTGGTGTGGGGAAAAAAAATGGAACGGGGTTTGGCGTGAAAGGCTCACAGCCGCCCATACGAATAGTCGGTCCAGGCCAAATTGTGGGGCAGCGTATATATGCTATAGTTTTTGCTAGTTATGCACAAAATACTACATAACTTGAATGCCGAAGTGAAACGAAATCTCACAACTCAGCAGGAATACGACTAGAGACAACTATGTTTCATTTTAAGAAATGGGCGTGAAGTTCGCATATTATGCATGTTTTTGCGCAAAATCAGTTTGGTATGATGGGAGTCATGGGACAGAATGTTTATACAGTAGAATAGATTTTACACGCCAGGAAATTTTTTTCTGATTTATTTATAGATGGACCATGGTGTGCATATTTCAGCAGCATGTGTTTCTTGTGCGCAATTCCAGGGTCAAGAGTGACACAGGCATATTTTTCTATCCAGGAGGAAGAGTCCTAGCCCAATCACTACATTATAAAGCTTCTTACTGTTAGTGGAATGAATAATTTCAGATAATCCGTAGCCGGATTTGAACCTTCCTGATTATGGTGGCAACTTAATGAATAAGTGAACCATGCAATCCTATAGGTCAACTGACGAACTGAACCAAAAATTAAATTAATTAAAACAGGAATTTGAGAGAGCCACAGTAAGACGCATCTTTTATACCACCCGAAGTGGAGTTCAAGTGATGGAGAGCCTATCGGATCGAAAATAAAATACAGTTAGCTTTGAAAGAATCGATATCTAGTTAATAACCGTAAAAACACCTCTTTGATGTTTCCAAGACTTACAGAACTAAAATCATAGCCATCTTGATTACCAAAAGGGTAACTGTCATACCTTTGATAAATAAGCAACATATATTTATAATAATTCAGTGCAATGAGTAGCAGCCCCAAGTATTGACTAAGAAGAAATATTTTCATTCGATATATGGTGACAATCGAACAAGTATCGAGAAATGTGAGATGGACCGAATGCTGCGGGGTTTAGTAGAGCAGGGAGGGTTTCGGGGGAGGAGAGCCAGGGTGGGTGGGTGGGGTGGCTTAGGCAGCCAGCAGACTGCGAGGCCTGCATCGGATCACAGTGTGGGTCTGTGGGTGAAGGCCGCCGGTCGGGGCGGCATGGAGCCAACTGCAATGCTGCTCAGCACTGCCGATCCTCACATGGACTCCGTGGACGATCCCCTGGGCTCCATGGACAGCAACGCAGCACAGTCATAGCAACAATTTCTGCGAAACAGTTAGCATGCCTGGAAAGGTGGAGACCGTTCTCTTCGGTAACTTCAACCTGGCACTCACCGGGTCAGTCCATTACATAGACCTTTATGCAAGGTATTCCAATTATTCCGCAGTGGTCAAAGACTTTTGGCAATAAAGCTGCTTATTTTTAGGAAAATTTTTATTAAAAAATTATTCAATCGGAAATTCATCTCAATTCGTAAATTGGGTAGATGATTCGATTCGGCTTGATGTTAGTATGTAATACTTTTGATTACGATAAAAGTAAATACGGAAATGTAACAGCTTATAAATAGCAGCTTACAAGTCAGTGCCGAAAAATCGGAAACCGCTAAAGAGATTTCAATTGGAAGACACTGTATACTAATGTTACAAGTTCATGCATTTTTCTGATGTGTAATTTGATGGTATAGATTTCTTGTGTAGTTTGAGATCGTCCATTTACTGTCCGTTATTGACAAACATTTAAATGTACTTGTACATGTTCGTAATATACCGTATTTTTGGAGTTTTTTTGTTTGTTTTTTTGCGTACAGCGATGCTCAGAGCAACAAGTGCATACGTGCCAAGTCATTTTGGAGTCGACTTAGCCTGTTTTCCTATTCCATGGTTCGATAATATTTATAAAATTGACTTGAACTACTGGATTAGCTACTTATAGGCATGCAAACTTTCGTCGCGGCATTATGAACAGCGCTGAGTGTGTAAAATCACATCGGCGCCAAAGCGCAGTGTACTGCGTGATACGCTCGATATACAGCAGTATCTCCCTTAAAAGTGAGTGCCCCATCTGTTGCTCCGGAGGGTACTTCAGCAAATGTGATGGGATTGGCGGTAAGTTACTGGCAATTGAGTGGTTTCGCTGGAAAACAAAATACAGTACAGTACACACTAGTTTCACGGAGGGTTTTTCTTCTGTATACGATTCTAGCGTTAGAGCTGTACACAATATTTGTGTAATATCTAATATGTAATATTCAATTACATGCATTGTTGTTGTTGTTAAACTATGTTGGCAGAAAGTACGTTGTTTCTATATTTTTGTTTTTGGGAAGTACCGCTCTGTTAATTTTGCCATTCGGGAGCGTGGGAAACACTAAGTAAGCAATGAACTTTGCCAAGTAGGCTACTACAGTACTGGTACTTCATCAAAACGTGCTATTAGATGAAAAATTTGAATTGCAAGCAGCTGTACAGAAAAGAAGGAAAACCTGACTATTCTGATTAACATTTATTATTATTATTATTATTATTTTTTTATTATTATTATTATTATTATTATTATTATTATTATTATTATTATTATTATTATTATTATTATTATTATTATTATTACGTCTTTTTAGAAATGTATGTGGAAAGAAGTGCTCATGCCGTAAATAAACAGTGATCTTGTGCATAGGTCGCAAAAAAGTAAGCCACGGCCTGCAAATGACATGGACTGCAGGCATAACTCTCTGGCAGAATTTTTCTCTTTCCAGAGCCCTGATTTCACTAAAAAGGGCGCAATTATGCTGACACCTCCACATTCAGAATCTGCGCCGCATGTTCTTTCTTACATGCTCACGTGTGCATGACAAGTTCACTAAGCAATAACCATTATTGCGCTTGCAGTTTTCCACCGAGCAGCTCACAAACAGGCCCACAAATCCCTGGCTACACATGAGGCACGCTGTAAATGCGAAATTACCCTCCGCCCATTACGAAACGCTGAACCACCTGCATGCATTTGCATTCGTGTGGAGTGGAACCCTTCCCAAGATGGTCCCACAAATGAATATTCATCCACCATTTGTCATTGCCTTATTAGGCATTTTACATTACCACAAAGTCCTGCTGTCGCGGCACAAAAGTAAGCGGACTTCTCGCAGATGATATGCAGGTGCCATATTCTCATTTTCTCGTTCTTATTTTTCTCTCTCTAGCTTTTATTTGAAAGCTACTTTGCATATAAGGACCTGCAATAGAGAGTCAATAAAAAATGTCCCACTTTCCCCATGACAGTAATACTTACAAATTGCAGTATTGACTGTCAAGAGATTGTATAGTTTATAACATTAATTAAACCTTACTTAAATGCAATACCTATCGATTTTTAGTCCTTTCATTTAAACAGGAGCTCCCAAGTTAGCCTCATTAATGCGACTTACTCCAAGAGTCTTTGAGATGAAGACAATATTGTCCCCAGCTTTGCTATTATTGAACAACGTTTGTTAAGATCTGTCTGCAGCTGTCGTGCATTAGTTTGAGGATTATGAAAACTTGCCTAAGAAGGGATAAGCGCTGAGTGCATTTGTAATTCCAGTGAATTTTAAATAACTATTTGGTTAGCTTATTGCGGTCTCTAACGTCATGAATGGCAGCGTCTCATATCCAGACGCTATAAACGTAGTTTTCCCACAATCGAGAAAATTCCATTAATCATAACAGTTGCTGTGAATGCATTGGTGTAACATTTTCTATAGTATTATTTTCATGCAATCAGAGGAACAAGAAAAGGTAGTTAGAATCTGCTTGCTGGTCTCTTGAAATGCTGGGAAATGTTCCCTATAATTTTGGCCAAAGATTTGTCTCCAGCTTTTCTTCCATGTTACCCACATGCTCATGCATGACCTAACAACGTTATTATCTCTTGATGTGATATACGTGATTTTTCCGTTCAGCGCAGTAATAAGTATTTTCCCTGTAATTATCCCAGTAAAAACTAGTTGTAAAAGTTTTCAAAAAGTTGTATGATCACAGCGACAATTACAACCCCATGGTTCATGCAGCAAGTCAAGAATTAATGCGTCCGGCCCGTATAATGTAATTGCATTGCAGAATCTTATTCGCGACGTTTTATCTCGGGAGTTTAGTATATTTCCTAGCAGTCGTTAGTATGCTGCAGAAGTGTCAGAGTGATTGATGTAGTGTTTCGCGCTCCGAAATAGTTTTCTGAGATAAAACACTGTTGAAATGCTGACTTCCTCCTCCATCATTTACCTCGTAAAGCAAACTGCAGTATACTGTAGGCTTAAACTAAATAGCTTAGGGTTATACTGTACAGTATACAGTTTATATGCAGTGTATGAGAAAATTAAATCATGATCCAGTTGCAATATTCTTTCTCTCTAGTAACAGGTGTTCCAATGAGAACTTTTAACATGCAGTTAAAGACCAGTGTATTGTGCAGTGTAAATGACATGCACATATACTCATTTATGAATGTACCGGCAACTGCACACCCTTCCGTGATCTACCATCGGGACAAGGCCTGCCTTGTTTAGGCAACATGATTCTTCCATCAGTACGATCAAGTGGAGGGGATCCTTCATTCAATTAGGTGTCTCCCTTTTCTCCTCTTCCTTCCTTTTATTTCCTTCCTCCTTTTTCCCCAGGTCTGTTCTGCTAACCCCCATGCTGCTATTGATCTGTGGTTCACTACGTACAGGCAGGGCCCAGAGCATCAGTGGAAATGGGAACAACCCATCACGGAAGGGGAAGGAGCGGGATAGCCGCCAAACTTGTATCCCTCCCCACAAAGTATACTGCAGCCAATGGGAGGGAGGAGGATGTGACGTCTCAGCTGTCTGGGACAACCGGGTTTCCCCACAAAAGCCTTCGTGAGATATATGCGGAAGTTGGCTCTCGTCAGGTGTCTCGCCAGAATGTTTGTCAACAACGTGGAAAAATATTAATGATGATGTCAATGGGAAGATGCGATTTAAGACACTCAAAGATATGGGTCACTGCCATTCTTACATAGTAGTCTACCTTAATAATACGTGTTTGGCCATTTAACAATATTATCACTGAGAAATAATGAACAAAAGAACCCAAAGAACAAAGAAGCATACTCGATAGGAATAATATTGAATCTTTGCATTTCACATAATTTCATATTGTTCACTGATCAAGAGACAATAATGTTTCATCATAAATCATTCTAAAAATTTGAGAGACCTAGCAGGTTAGATTTCGTCTGATTTGGCAGAAGGAAAACTGTACGCAATGGCAGGCAGTGAATACTAAATGTTTCGTGGAATTAGTACTAATGCCTTGAAACAGTTTAGCTCAAAGTGTTAAAGTTTAACCTAGTGAAATCAAGCCTATCAATGATTTACTGCCGTCGAAAATGAGCAGTAAGGACGGAAAGAGGAAGGGGTAAATTGAAAATGAGTCGTTCGGTAGTGCAATGAAAGTTGTCCCGCTTCAATTACTACATGGAAATGGAACCATCGTAAATTCGAAATACAGTATATTCCAGTCTGGGACTGGGGGTGTGCGTGTGTTACTAAAGGTTCGAACAATCGACTGAGGCACTGAATAGTGGCTATTACCAAGTGACGTGGTCAAAGTCGTGACACATACTCGTTGTGGAAATTCTGAACTTCCGAGCCCTGGCCTGCCCAATATCATTCTGCATCAGGCTTTGTGTTGCTGGAGTTGGATTCATGTCACCATTTAATAAATCTCGCATTTTAAATATAGGAAAAGTAAGTGTTAAGTGGGAAATTGTTCCGATTTCATTTCAGGTCTATGTTTGGTGGGTTGGTTCTGGTAGTGTTTCTGATGTGCTACTGCTGCCATAGAAACATGAAGAAAAGTGCTTGCTCCTTCTCCGACTACTGCCAAGAAGAAATAGGTCTTCAGGAAGAATCCTCACCACACGAAGTTTTTACCGTCCATTCGCAGGTACGATTACATGTCAGAACCTGTCACGTACAACTGTACTTCACCAAATATTCCGAGTGTTTTAGATTCATTTGATCAGTACCTTTGACCTATGTTTAATATCACAGCTACAATTTACGCACTTGCAAACTTTTGGCTAACTAATGTCAAATTGAAAGCAGATTCATCAGCAATAAAAAAACCTAAATCCTGCTTCTGCTCACTCACGCACACTAAACTCCGTTCCATAGAATGGGTATGGGTGATGATATATACTGTAAAAGAAAAAGACAGATCAAAGCGAAAGAAGGGGGATTAAAACTCTTTACCATTCTTGGTTTTTTAGCACAAAATTATTAAGTATTATTTATTGGCGCGATATAAATTTTCATCAGCATCAGTGTGGGCAATATTTTCCTGATAGGCCTACACAGATGCGGGAATACAGTATAAGCCGCGTTGTGCGGAAAGCACTTTCCCACGGGATCAGCAGCTTATGGAATGGGATGTCATGCTAACTTGACAAGTTACGAAGAGTAAATTGCCCTCTACGTATTTTTGACAAGAAATAATAACGCCAAAGTGCTGAGTATTACAACGGAAGACCTCAAATGCGAAATATTAATCATACTGGAATTATTTTCAGATGAGAGTTTGCAGTGTCATGATTATTCTTTACTGAACACATTTTTGTTCAAACATTTATCTAAAGAGCTGTAATTACTCTAGCCTAAAACAAACCTCGCCAGAAAGCACACACCAAGGACCACCTTAGGCAATGCTTAACTAAATTTCAACCAAAATGTGACTGATCAGTTATGCTAATCAAGGCTTCTCTTGTATCATGTACGCTACATTATTTTGTCTGCATGCAGGAGAAATCAACTATTGAAAAACAGATCTGAGATAATCCAGAGCAAAGATTTGACCCTGTTATTAAATATTTCAGGTGCGATCTGGCAGCCCACCGTTTCTTTACCCTTCCATGTGCCAGCCCCACCCCAGTGACCCCTTGACCTTCGTGATACCCTGCAGCCCGATGCCATCGCCCCCGCCAGCATACGACTCTGTGGTTGGGTCAAAGAGCAACAGTTCTTTTGACCCTCAAGGACTACCTTCTTACGAAGCCGCACTTCTCATGCAGTCTCATGGCTTTCTGTGACATCTCCAACCATCATCAACAGGACACACCGAGTAGCCGTGGTTGTATAGTTCAACAGTTTCCCACCCGATCCCCCGGTCCCTAATAATTATTATTTAAAAAATGAAAAAAGAACACAAATCTTTTCCCAAGTGATGTCCTGGTTATCATACATGTGCTTTCGAGTTAGTAGGCCGCGGCCATCTTGTGCTGGTTACAAGAAAGGGACCAAAACAGCCTGGAAGAGTTGCTTACATCGATTTGGAAAAATGCCGGAATCATGCGCCATAATATTATGTTGTAATTCTGCGAAGTATTTATTCGGACTGGCATTTTTGTACAGTGATAGTCCCGAAACCATCACATTCTACGCGCGTCCTGTGACGCCCAGAAATAAATCAGCTTGATATTCAATACAGGATATTACCAGGATAATAATCGTGTATTATCAAGACTTCAAAAAATATCAATCAAGCATCCCGGATTATTTCGGCTGTATAGACGGCAAGATATGACCAGTATTGGTATTACCTGACTCTGAATAAAATGCAGTACGATGGAGGCTGCACAACAACGCACAGAACCAGCCCCATGTCTAGTGCTTTCAATTGTCGTTGCTTGTCGGTTTGTTAAGCAAAATTCTTACACAGTACGGGTTCTCTTTTCTGGATAAAGCGTGAGCATATATCGTTCCACAGTGGTAGAATTATTTCCCAGGGCCAAAAAAACAAAACAAAAAAAACAACAACAACAACAACAACAACAACAAAAAAGTGTGATAAAGGTGGTTTCCAACATGCTGAGTCTCAGTCACAAGTTATCCCAAACCCTGCATTCCTTGAGATGGTGGTTGTCCAACGTAATCCCAAACCTTGGAAGAAAGTCAACAGAAGAGGGGAGGAGGCTCCAGGATATATCATCTCCGGGACATGCCTGTAGTGGCACAAATGAGAGGAATGGGAAGCCTCCTCAAATCCCATCTGAGGCACTTGGGTTACTTCCTCATGCTAATTGGTGCCGGCTCTGGGCTTCTTTTAGAGCCTACCAAGGAAATGGGCATCGATCCATCCCGTCATGTTTTCCTGGTGATATAACACCCAATTAATAGGGAGCGTTTCTCGGCTTTCCTTTCCAAGCAGCTGGCCAAAATTATTCGCTATGAAATGGGGGAGCCCAATATGTATGCACTATGCAGAGTGAATGCACAAGGTGAGTGCAAATGTGCGAGAATAAATAATGTAATGCTCATTTCTTTGGAATAAGCTCTCTGTGGTTCAAATGAGAATATAAATTATAAATTACTTTTGATGCAGGGTGCATAATCATTAATATGATGGTTTGTTATTCACTAGCAAAATTAACTTTTCAATGATCATTGCGTTGCAATTAGGTACAGTGCATTTCTGCTGACAAAATATCAAAATAACAAGTACCATATATGAAAATGCTACATATTAATCAATGGGGGGGGAAAAAAGATGCCCACACTGGCAAAACTGTATGTCAACGAAAGGTAAACAATGCTTTTAAAAAGTGGCCCTCAACAGAGGTTATAACTGTTATGTCTTTTGAGAACTGAAATGCTTGCCATCATAATTATGGTTGGTGCCTTGACTTTTTTGTCTTACAATTAGCATTGCCTTGTTTTGCCCAGGAATTGAGTGGTTACTAGAGGACTAGATTATATTACAAGTATCCTCTGTAAATAAGGAGTTACCATTTATGATATGTCATGAGACACACAGCTTACCATGGATTCTTCAACCACACTGCCATGATTTTGAAGCACTGCTTGTAAATATTGGGCCTACTGGCCCACACCAACTGGTTGGAGATGGGGACAGCTAAGGCAGGTAAGCCTGCTGGAGGGACAAAGGAGGGAACTCCTGAAGGCTGGGCTTCAGGACACTCCACCTTCCCCCAAAAGCCCTCAGAAATGCAGGGTATGCGATATTTTGTTATTTTTGTACTACGTGATAAAACACGTAAATATCACAGTGGCTGGATATAAAAATGACAAACACAAAATAACAAGAGCCTTATGAACTACATTTACTATGCACATAAATATGAGATCCTAGATCGATGACCATAGTAAATCAGGCATACAATTTTATTATCCTGTCATTACTACAAAAACCTGAGCAACTGTCTGCTCTTATACTAAGACACAATTACTGTAAATCTGCACATTTTATGACTCGTGCTAGTGCCATATAGTCCGACACCCAAAATGTGGCAGTAAGGCAATTTAGTACCAGAATGTGGAAGGCATGGTGGCCGAGATGGTAACCTCTTGGCTTGCTGTGCGAAAGGTCCCGGGTTCGAACCCCGCTGGTGAGTTTCCTTTCGCCTGCGTCAGGAAGGTCTCTGACCCGTGGCTTGGAGGCGTCTGGCAACCTAACCTCCAGGGAGGCTGCACATGACCCATTTTCCAACATTGGACCTGCACCTGTCTCCCCTCTCCAAAAAGCCCTTTCCCTACCTCATGTCCTTTAATCCTCGCACAGTGACCAAAGAAAAAATACAGAAAATTGCTGAAAAAATGGTGGTATTCCCTCCTCCTAAGAGGACATCTGGCCATATCACGGGGTAACATGAATAAAAAAACTTAAACAAAATAATATAATACCGGAAAGTGGGAGTCAAGTTGAGTAGGCATATTACAGCAATTTCCATATAAAGATATTTCTAATCCCAATTGGATATGCTCTGAGTCACCCTGGGTTGCTGTGATAATTTTATTATATTTACCGGATAATAGTCACAGCAAGCCTATTCACCTGAAATTGAAGCAGGTTTTAGTTGCCACAAATACCCCATCTATATTGAATTACAAGCCAAAATAGTCCTTCCAATTCCTCACACACTAGCTATTATACGGGTAAAAGACACTGATTTTCAGTAATCATGGATCAAGAGAAACACATTTACCAAACCTGTTCATTTTGGATACATTTTGTGGGATGGAGTGACTACACTGCAAAATTCTATTACAAACTCTAGTCTGCCTTGGATGTCTGCTTCTTCCTTGATGAATTCTTCTTGGCACACATGCAACATATATCCCAATTCAAAATCTTAAAATACCTCATAATAATGCATGGAGGTCAGGCTGAAAGTTGTGGTTGTTATTTCCTCTTTAAGTTGAGTTTTCAAAACTCATCTTTTATTGGTATGTAAATGTACATCCTTACCATTGCAGTCCATTGAGCCCAAACTCCAGTGTAACAGTGTAGTTCATGACAAGGACTGCAGGCTAGCCCAGCAATTTGTCTGACTGGCAATCCTCTCTCTGATCTTCATTGCAGCAGTAACAGCCCTCCTTCCACTAGATACAAAGTCTCCTATGTCACCCAATGCTAAATTGATTGTGAAAGGTCACACTTGTGCCTAACAGCAGTAAGAAAATGTATATCAACTCACATGATCTCTCACAGGAAGAGGCACCTTCATGACGTCTTTGGCTCCGTCTGACTCTTTGATTGCGCATGCCTGTGAAGGTAACAGATATAAGATGACAGTCATAACTCTTCAGGTAATACTATTTTTCAGATATCAGATATAAAATAGTATGAATATACTACGAGTATAACTGTTGCATGCTCCTAATACAGGGTCATTGAAAAAGAATGTCCCAATTTTAAATAAACCCCCATCACTCGAAAACTTCTAGTCATATCTAAATAATGTACCGTAAGTTTTGAAATTCTAAGAAATATCTAAAGTTTTGGTGTCACCTTAGTTTGTTTTGATATGAGCTTCATTTATTTCTCAGCATGTAAAAAAGATGGTATTCATCTCGAACCAAACCTTCTCAATCATATCTGTGATCCTATCCCGTAGGTGCTGGAGATGACGGGTCTTTACACCATACACCTTGTTCTTGATAATGTAGTTGATGATGTCTGCTCATCTATGAAACAAACCTAGCATAGAAAAGTTTCATTTGTTCAGCCTCCCAGTGTGCGAAGTCTTAAATGACACGTTTCTCCATGCTTATCCCCCCTCAGAAGCCCAGATCTGACCCTGTTGGACTTTTTCAAGAGATACATGTATGGTGAAAAGATTTAGCATCTCCAGCACCAAACAGGAAAAAATTGCAATGGTAATGCCAGACATGCCTGAGCAGGATAGACAAGACACCGATTACCGTATTTACATTTTCCGAGCGACAAATGAAGCTCATATCGAAACAAACTATGGCAAGACCAAAACATTTGATATTTCTTAGAATTTCAAAACTTAAATCATTTAGATATGTCTGCAAGTTTTCGAGTCACAGGATTTTAAAATTGGTACATTCTTTTTCAATGACTATGTAGTAGGAATATTATACTTGACATTCTCAATTCTCTATTACTGTCTAAGTCTAAGTCTTGCCCAAAGCTCCAAACCTACAAGTTGAAGGTTAAAGAAATTCTGCTCTCCTCTGACGTCAGGAGAAAAACCACAATTCTGAAGGTGCAATATATTTTTCTCAGAATTGAAAAGTGAATCCAGGGCAAGAGGTCAAAGTCAGCCAAAAAGTTGGTGCCTGCTTTTTAGGGGCATCATCATTTGGGATGTGGCAAAAAAGTAATATTTCTTGATCACACACTTGATATATTACCTCTGGCAACTCTTGCTCCAGGGAGAGAATTGAGATTCAACTACCTACATACATTCAGGACTGTTTTTTCCCTACCAATCATGTTTTATTATTATTATTATTATTATTAATGTATAAATTTTATTTTTAATACCCCGTGATAGAGCTCGTGGCACTCTTCAGGGGGAAGGGGAGGTTCCCAAGGGAGGGCGCTGTAATTTTTAGTCATTTCTGACTGTGAAATACACCAGACCTTTTCTGCTGGCCCCGGGCAGAGTAGGGAGTGCAATTCTGCCCCGGCATGTCGGGTGAAAAGCGGAAAAAGACCCGGCCAAGCAGAGGTGACGGGGACGGGATTTGAACCCCGGCCTCCCGCTTGGCTGGCCAGCAGTGTAACCGCTAGGGAACCATGCCGCCCGACCAATCATGTTTCATTCGTGATTTTTGCAGTGGTTTTCGGCCTATCCCCTTTCCTTTAACTTATTTTTATTTAATTTAAATTTTTAATTTATACAGTAAAATCTCGTTTTAGCGAATACCAATACAATGAAATTCAATAGAACTAAGAAAAATAATGACTTTGGTTGGCCAGCCCTAAGACCAATGTACTTGTAATCACATTATTACGAAATGCGCTGCTACAAAGTTTTCAGTCCAACAAATACGAAAGGTGGTTCACCAGCTAGTATTGAACCTGATATAACGAAATATTATAATAATTCATACCCATTATCAGCCGGCGGCTCTTCAGGGGGGGAGTTCCTCCCAATTTTTGTTTTAACTGGAACTCTTTGCTTTCATTTTTACTTTGCTTTTTGAGATAGGATAGGGACGGAAGGAAGTGGCTGTGGCCTAATTATTTAGGAAGCAGTCCCAGAATTCTCCTGGGGGACCGTGGGAAACCACAGAAAACCACGGTTAGGTTTGCCAGCCCCAGGACTCGAACCCAGGACCTCCCAATTAGCAGTCGAACACCTTATCCACTCCACCAAACTGCTTCGGCGATATAACGAAATATGCACTAGTGCAACGCTCTGCCACACGTGCTCCAGCAGTGTCTAGCGATAAGCGAGTGTGTGGTCGTGCGTAACACTGTCAACAATCGTGAAATGTTGGGGTAAAAGTTGCATCAAGGGGTCGGCAGTGTCTGTTTTGGGGAGTGTCCAGGACACCGAAAACTCAGATGACCCTGAGTACCTGTCTGTGTGGAGATCCGTCTCTGAAAGCACCGGTGTGCCGGATGAAGTTACCTTCCACGATTTTGTAGCGGCAGATGACGACGTACATGTGTGCCAGGAGTTGACAGATTCGGACATACTTGCAGGGGAAATAAAAATAACCAGTCTCGATTTAACGTAATTCCGTTATTACAAAAACATTTGCCCTGTCCTGCCGGTTTTGTTGTAACGAGATTTTACCTGTGTTACCTCATTGGGAGAATCGCCGCTCCATTAGGGGGGTGGAATACCACCATTTTGGCACTCAATTCTTCTGAAATATTTCTTCACACATGGATGGGGCCAAGGATAGGGAAGGAAGGAAGCAGCTGTGGCTGTGGTTGTACAGAAGCAACCCCAGAATTATCCTGGGGGGACCATGGAAAACCACAGAAAACCATGGGCAGGATTTCTGACCCCGGGTATCGAACCCAGGACCTCCCGATTAGCAGTCGGACTCCTTAACCACTACACCAGCTGTTCTTAACCTTTTCGTGCCTCCGCACCCCTTTGAAGACAGTTAGTCCTTGTCGCACCCCCTATACCAGGGGTGATTGATTACGTTCATAGTTAGACTCAGTCCAGAGGTGCACCTTGCTCGCACCCCCAGGGGAGCCACCTCGCACCACAGGTTAAGAACCGCTGCACTACCAACCTGCTTCGGTCTTTCCTTAACTAAATTGTAGCATGTGGTATGTTTTTTCCTCTGACTTTTGACATCTTGTCTTGGGCTTTCCTTTAAGTTATTTTTTAAAAAATTAATCAGAATCAAGACATTTTGCGTTACTTTTAGAGCTCAATTTGTTGAAGGAGCGAAGTGTCCCTTTAAGTTGGAGAGCCAGAAAAAGCAGTCATAGTGATCAATAAAACATTGTTGAAAATTAATATTACCTTCCGATGTTACGATTGACCACTGCAACTCTTCAAAAATGTCTATGTGAAGGTCAGTAGGGAATTAAAATTCAACTGTGACTCACCATCTAAGTGGTAATGTTCTTCCTCTCCACTACTATCCTTTCTTCTATCACCACTAGCCTTCACATCTCTCTGGTCAACCCAACCAGTCCACCCATGACACCTGGACAAGGCCACACTCCTTGATAGTGACCCAATCTCTTCTTCATTTTCCACTCCCTTCCGCCATGCCTTGATCCTGTCCAACTTGTCACAAACAGTGTGCAATTTGTCCTCAAGATGTTCAAGTCTCTCTGCCCTATGCTGTTTGGTCTTCGATCTCTTTTCAGGATGATCTGATGATCCTCTAGTTTTGATCTTGACTCCGTCTTTTCTTGCAAAGGTACCTTCGTCTTCTTTTATGCCCAGTTGGGTTTCCAGTTCTTGCTTCTTGGTTAGAAGTTCAAGATAATAATCATACAGTTCATCTACTGTTAGTCCCACTTCGTCTGCATACTCTGCTTTCTGAAATATATAGCACATCAAAATTACCAAAATTCTTACGTGAATCTTCCATTCACAGATATTGGATATATCTTCATCAGATATAAGGAATCCACACCCAATGCATGCACAAATAGCCACTAACAATAAACCCTGTTGGCAAATTATTACTGTGTATCAAAAGTAAGAATCACTTGGGCATAATAATTTTTCCCAAAAAAAACAGGATGGCATATACATTACTATCACCACTACCGCACACTATCACAATGTCTCGGGGAAGAGAGCAATTCTGACGCCCCAAGCAAAAACTCTGTACATGCAAAAACCATGTATGTTCAGCTAAGCACACCACTGGACTCCTCTTTATGGTGCCCACGTAATGGTAGAAACCTATTATCTCTACGAGCCTCCATTGCAAAGTTAGGGGCATAGTAAAACCATGAAAGTATAAGTATGTAAGGCAGGCACGGGAACTTCAAATGCGATTATCTCGAAGTGACAAAAATCACACATACAGGGCTTTTGCTTGGGGCGCCAGAATTCTGTCTAGGCCTGTCCCAGCATATGTGTATTGTGCCATGCCTGGAGGACTGCCCGGACTACTAAACCACAAGGCAAATATATTAATGCAACATCTCCCCTGTTCCTCATTCCATGACCAATAATTATTGCTATTGCTGAAATCACTGAAAGAGGAGCAGAGTGGAATTTACAATACCATATATTTAAATGTTGTGGCATCCCACTCTGCTCCTCTTCTTAAAACTTCTATTGAAAAGTATTCTGTGACATTATTACTTCACTAAAAAATTCAATGCTATGAATAAAATGAACCGTAATAATGCAAATGCTGACCAGCACTTTGTACTGTACAACTTGAGTATTCCTTTGGAATTCTGGTTAACCAATTATAAATCTAATTATAGGCAATACCTCAAAAGAGCAGTCTGTCATTCTAAGTTGGTACAACTGGACTGTGCCAACCACATAGGGTCACTGACGCAACCATAGGCAGGGCTGTATAACATCAGGATTTTCAAAGAGAAAATCTATGTGGCATAAATAAAGACCTCGGGGGAAGAACGATCAAGGTCCACCTCATGTGAAACTGAGAGATTACCATTTCAAATTTCGAAGGCCCATGAGGTTCTCTTGTAAATTCTATTTTCGGGGCCTTCCATACCTATGGTCATTACTCCACAACCACGGCCAAATCATCATATTTTACATTAGTGAAACTATCTTCTGAGATAATTATGTGACTAATTTTTGACATAAAGTTAACCTTGATAGTTCTTCCCCAAGGTCTTCAAATATTTCACTACATATCGAAATGTATTGATTGTGGACTGAAAGTGACAAAAAAACACAGGTAGCAAATATACACATAATGCTGCAAATCCTGTACAGCATTACGATTGTTGTAAGGAACTGTTGCTGACCTGTCAGATAATAATAAGGTATTGCAATGTTCAACAGCTCTACACGCATCAGGGTTGAGCCATCTTAGGGCGATGGTGGGGGTGGGGGTGGGGGTGGGGTCATGATCTCTCTTTGTCTTCTGCCCCCCCCCTCCCCCCTCCCCTCCCCATGCAATTTGGGACCCATCGATATACTACCAGACCAAATTGTAATAACCAGAGTTTCAAAACTTATGTTAGCAAAGGTATCTATCTACATGTGACCGTTTTTGACTTGAAAAATATGCACAATGACTTTAGAATCAAAGCATGTAGTACATGAGTGTCTAAAATGTATCAATAATATTATGATACAAATGAAATCTAAATTCCAAATAAAATGCACGGAAATATTGCCTGGCCCTAAGCAAAAACAGGTTTAACTTCATTGCTAAATACAATCAGGATGCCTGACCTTCCTATTTATATCCTCCTGTAGCCTGCTTGCCTCCATTTCCCGCTTCAATTGCTTTTCCCTCAATAGCTTGACTCGCGTGAGCTCCAGAAGTTGCAATTGCTTTGTCCTCATCTCTCTTCGCAGCACGGAAAATTGCCTGCGGTGCTCTGCAAGTTTGTCCTCCTCTTCACGAAGCTCCCGTTTTCTTGCTTCTTCGGCCTCTGGATAACAATGTGCACAATAGAAAAGGTTCTGAATCTTAAAAAATTACAAGTTTAATGAGGAGTTTCTCGACACATTTTGTTCTAGCTTGAAATAGAAGTGTTGTAACCTTAACACCATGCTTAATACCTTTTGCCATTATTGCAACATACAGGGTGAAGGGAAACATGCGGACAATCACCAGGTAAACTTATAGTACTCGCAAAACTAATATAGGAATGTGCAATTCGTTTTTGGCTCTGTAGCATAGTTAATGCGTACGGTGCCCTTAAAGTGTAGCGGGCCGGATGGTGGAATATGAGGATAAAACGACAAAGTGCACGGGTGTCGTACCCGGATTCTTACTCTGACGGGATTTGATCGCCTTTTGCACATGGACAATGTTTAGGGGACCAAGGGAGACCCTCGAAGTGACTCTTGCCTCTTAGAAGCTGCAGGAATGGATGTGACATCACGAAACTTTGACGGCACCATATGCATCAACTAGGCAACGGAGCCAAAAATTAATTGCACAGCCCTATATTAGCTTTATGAGTACTATCAGTCTACCTGGCGATTGTCCGCAAGTTTCCCTTCACCCTGTATATTCCTTGCCACTTACTCTTAAGGTCAAAGGCCCTATCATCCCATTTGCTTTCCTCTTCAATCCTCTTCTGCTGCTCCTTAACAGCTGCCAGCAAAACTGTTTGCTCCTTCAGGATCACTACTTCTTCCCTCCGAATCCTCTCCTTCTCCTTAGCTTGGTAGTCAACAATATACCTGGGATACTCATTGAAGTAAGGGTAACCACAAGAAGAAGGAATGGGTTCCAGCCTTCGAGGTCGCAGATGTCGCCGAGGGTGAACATCATCTGGAGTGCTGTCCATCAGTGAATAAACCTTTCTCAAGAAATGCTTCATGCTCACTATGTTCTGGCTGTGAAAGAAAAGCTGGAGGAGGTGGAGACTCGTTATGTAAAAATGCTGCTCAAATTATGCTTAGGTGGAAGTGTTGTCCTATGATAATAGCAAGTTAGCAACTAGTGGAAATGTGGAAACATAGAGAATGATTTTGTTCAGGTAAAGGCGAGGCTGGTTACATGGCATTTAGGTGAGTTCACAGATAGTGTGTGGAGGATACAGGGGGTACACCTCAGTCATAGCTATTTAAGTGTCCGGAGAGACATTTACATTGAAATATTTGCCAACTAATTGACAAAAAAAATCAACAATGAAACCAATAAAATAGTTTCAGGCTCTCTTAATAGTTAATTTTGAGAAAACACAAATTTATTTATAGCAATAAAAGTACTTTATTATATCATAATTTAAGGATCATTTTTTCATTAACTGTCTTTAATCACTTCCTGTACTGTGAAGTACTTTATCAGATCATGGTTATTAAAAGCATTTGTAGAGTGGTACTTCAAATGGCCCTAACTTTGAACATTCCAGAGATTGAATGCTAAAATTTGAGAGAATTTGATCTAGAGTTCGAAGGATGCTGCTAAGTTCGAACTGTGCGTGGAGTGAAAAAATGTGCTTGCTGTGAAAGCATTTGGCTGTTTGGTTTGATGCAACAGCCAGGACTTGAACTTTAGATTGCCCCCATTAGGCCTATTTGGCAAGGTCAGTTCGTAACTTACCTGATCAAGTTATTTTTTTGTTTTATTTTACATACGAGGGTCGTCCAATAAGTTCTGAGCCTAAGGTAGATGGCGTGGGCTGATAATGATGTCCTTCCACCTGAAGGTAGTGACACTCATTAGAGC
>JYFJ02004622.1:0-30846 GCA_000934665.2 Catajapyx aquilonaris | reverse complement strand
CCCCCCCCCCGATTCGCGCCTGATAGGGATGTGCAATTAGTTTTGGGCGCTCTGTTGCGTAGTTAATGCGTACTGTGTCGTCAAAGTTTCGTGACGTCACATTCGGTCTGCCAGCTTCTGAAAAGCAAAAGTCAGTTTGAGTGCCTCCGGTTCCTTGCCGGTCCCCTAACACATCGTCCATGTGTAAAAGGCAATCAAATCCCGTCAGACTAAGCATTCGGATACGACACCCGTGCACTTGGTCGTTTTTACCTCGTATTGTACCATCCGGCCTTCTACAATTTAAGGATGCCCTACACATTAACTGCGCAACGGAGCCAAAAAGTAATTGGACATTCTTATATTAGTTTGGCGAGTACTATCAGTCTACCTGGCAATTTGGCGTGAGTTTCCCTTCACCCTGTATACACACTCCTCGACCATGGATTGGCCTAATACAATATTGTGGTGTCTTGCATTTGTGAGACCCCACCTGCATATATTCTCCAATTGAAAGGATAAGCAAATCAATTATTGTACCGGCTTGAGCAGCTTGATCATCTTGATTCCATACTTCTCCATTTGCCTGTGGTAATCGCCGAACTGGGAGAAGACCTCACTTGCCCTAGGCTGGGGCTCCCTGACTCCAATAGAGGCGAAGGTGTCTCCAAAGGCTTTGTAGACTTGTGCAAGCTCAAAGAAGGCCTTCAGCACTCGTTTGGAATGATCCACGAGTCCTTTGTACATGCTCTCTGTCTGCTCAAGTTCCTGTAGTTTCCTCACCAAGCTGTCATTGCAAAGGATGGCACGAGAGAGACCTAAAGCATCTGCAGTGGTGCTACTCATATTCTCCACTAGGCGGTGCTTCACCTTCTTCAGAACAATGTCCAAGCTCTTTCCTTGCTTTGGGTCAGCATGAAGTTTGTTATAGTTGATAGTCACATCACTCTGAAAAGTAGTGTCACACCTCTATGAATCTCCCAACTTGGTAGAATCCACATAGCATACCACATGCAATCAGTAAATTTTTTTTTCATTCTGTGTGTCTCAAGAGTATTTTTGGTTGCTAAGTGCCTATCTTGCCTTATAGTGTATGATGGTGTTGCATACCTTTGGGACTTACCCTAGAAGCAACTCCACTTTTCTTTGGCAGAAAGAAATTATCAACTGGGAGGGAGTCTACCAAGTACCAACTAGATAAACTAAGAAATGCACCTTAAACCAATTTTGTGAAGGCCCCAACTTTGAAATCCAACCCCTCCCATCCCATTTTAAACCTCAAATATGACACTAAGAAAAAATAACTTTTATGGTTATAACCATAAAAGTTCTTTTTTCTTACTAGTTAAATAGTCTACCTTTAATGATAATTATCATTACTGAAGGTAGACTATTTAACTAGTAAGTTTAAAGAAAATGTGAGGCTTGCACTCCACAACAATCCTTGTTGATCCAGTAACTGACACAGATTGCAAATGTTACTTTCTGTGGTACAGTACATGTAAGGGTGGGCCAGACTCAATTAGGCAGTTTTTGATCATTAATAAATAAATAACCAATTCATCCAAAGGTACAGGGCCAAAGTACCTTTTGTTGTCGATAGATGGCTCCATCATATCCTCTGAAGGAGCTCAATGCTATGCGCATGCAGTAGAGAAAACATCCCGGCAGGAAGAAGGTTGTCGATCAAGCAGCGCGTGAGGTGTGTGCGCCTCTTCTCAGTTACTAACAATGCATCAGAAGTCCAGCGCAGGATGCTGGCAGAGTTTGGACCGCCTGCAGTCCAGAGGTACACAATCGTCTGTCCGAATCAACAAGCAGTTTGATGAAATTGCCAGTGCTGTGAATCCCAAGCATCCCAGTCAACAGAGAATTGTCCGAACTGCAGACACACAAGCACGTGTTGCTGCGGAACTGGCATCCTCTACTGATAAATCCAAGTCTACCCGCAGTTTGTCGGTCCTGGTGGCCATTTCCAGGACAAGTTTGCGGATAGTTTTGAGGGACATGAAACTGACGCCGAGTTGATGCTGACCAAGTTTCAAGACAACCCTGACCTTATCCGGAACATTGTGTGGAGTGATGAGACCAAATTTCACACGTCAGGATCGGTCAACAGGCACAACTGAGTGTTTTGGCGGCGTGATAACCCCCGTGTGACCATTGAACATGATTTCCAATCCCCAGGAGTGATGGTGTGGGGCGGTGTGACGTACGAAGGACTCATTGGCCCGTTCTTCGTGTCACGGGGGAAACCTACCTGGAGTTGCTGAGGGACACTGTCATCCCAGAACTTCAGCAAAGGCAGAATTTTGATGAACTGTGGTGGCACCAAGATGGTGCCCCACCAGACTTCGCCAACACTGTACGGGCTTTCCTGCATGAAGTTTATCCTGAACGCTGGATTGGCCGTCGAGGGCCCGTGGAGAGGCCAGCCCGATCACCCGATCTCACCCCACCAGACTTTTTCCTTTGGGGTTACCTGAAGGATAAGGTGTACGCTAATCCCATTGACAGTGAGCAACATTTGCGTCAGGTAATTGTTCAGGGATTCAACAATGTTCCGGTTGACATGTGCAGGAAGGCGTGTGAAAATGTTGCTTTGCGTCTGCAAGCCTGTGTAGACTCAGCAGGTGCCCAGGTCAACCACTACTTTGAAAATCAATGACTTATGTGTGGGTTATTCGATTTTTGTAACCGTTTCAATTATTAACATTCATCAATAAAAATAACATGTAATCAAAAACTGCTTAATTGAGTCTGGCCCACCCTGCTGCAATATTCAAACTCTTAAGGGGGAGATCAAGAGAATTGGTTCTTTTTTCGAGTTCCAACTCTGGCCGAAACAGGAGACACTCGATCCCACCCTCCCCACACAAAAGAAGGGTCGCGTTTGCGGCTGACCATTCCCTCTACGCACAATAAAAACCGTGAAAATTATGGTTCTCCCAACTGCTAGTAGTCCTCAAATTTTGACAAAATTATTATTTGCCAAAAGGTTATAGCTAAACATAAAAATCGGCTTTATTGGTCAGGAGCACCAATTTTTCGCACATTTTTGGGTGCTTGTTACGACATCACCTAAAATTTCATGTAGGTGTAAACTCCCGAATGCAAATTACTTTTTAAAATACCATATTAATAGTATGGAAAAAGTACCACAAACATGTGTAAGAGAGAGGTCAGTTACACTTACACACAAAAAATTTCGGTTCTGCAGTTGTTAGTTAGCAAGCATTTTACTTCCAAATTCTCTTTATCCCACACTGCCATGGGAAAAGGAGCAAGACAAGAACAAAAATTATTGTATTCACCAATACAGTAGTGTATAGTGTGCCATGCCTCTTCCCTCCCCTTTGCCTCATTCAAATCTCACTATTAGCATTAGTGAGACCATGGCTGTCCAAGACAAAGGATTGAGATCAGCCTGGCTTATACATAAAGTATACCACACTGATTTCCATCTTTCTTGCTCCACCCTATCACCACCAAAAATAATGTCCAGCTAGCTCCCAACCTCCCTCCATATTCTGATTTTTTCCCCCCAACAAGAAGTGAAATATATGGGAGCTTGATAATATGAGTGAACATGCATGGGTTGGTCCCACATTAGCGTGACATGCTTGACAGGGTGATGGGATGGCTCAAGAATGCTGAAAATCAGCCCAATACTTTACGGGTAAGCCAGGCTAATCTTATGAAACCCTTTGCAAGGACAGCCCCATCCCCATGAAGGCAAAATTTGAACAAGCCAAGAAAAGACGTGTCTCGGACCTGTGTTCCTGGGCATGACAAAGCAGTTTTTCCATGAAATGAAGCACTGATCTACTTTCTGCATAAATCGAAATTGAAACTTCCACCCAGTATAATTATCCTTAACCAAACTGACATGATATTAATAAAGAGGCAATAAAAGTGCATATGGTATATATCTTCTCATTCCACTAATGAAGACGTAACTTACTTGGGATGCCTGTATCATCTTAGCAACTTCGACCTTAGTCTTCCCCTTGACAGATGTGGCTCCAACTCCAATAATTTCATCTCCACTCTGCAAGGTGCCTTCTTTGGCAGCTGGTGTATTGTCAAATACCTGTGTAAGCAAGGACCAGTTTATAATTTGTTTTCTATGCATAAGTGTTGAAAAAAACACTGATAATATTGTGCAAAACAATATTGTAGACTACTAAGAAACAATAATAACATTAATAAGTTTTTTTCCCCTTATAACTTCTGCTGAAAACGAGTAATATTAAGGGCACAAATGAGCAACATTCCATGTTCCTCATACATAAATCATATGTTCATTAGCTAAAGTGTGTTTCAAGATCCCTTTTGGCATGAACTGCCACAATTTTTAGTGCAAGTTGTTCCTAATAATATAAGATGTCAAGGTGACATTGAGTGGAATTTTCGTCGTACTACTAGTTACTTTTAACTTAGCAGTACCAGTGTAATGCATTGGTACTGCTAAGTTAGCAGTAACTAGTAGTACTACGAAAATTTGGGGAGGCGAAGTGGCGCTGCGGTAACGTACGCGCCCACGGATGTAAGGGTCCCGGGTTCGATACCAAGCCCGGGCATCCCCCCCTTTATCTCGTGCAGAGTTGGGTCGTCTCTGGCTTCGTCTCGGGTGGGATTCCTTGAGACTAACCACCCGGGGGAGTTCACAAAATGTACCAAGTTTAGACATCGCACTGCACATTGCACATCCCCTCCTACTCATCCCCCCTTCGCTCGCGGTACCCGGGCGTTACGGAATAGGACCACTTGTAAAGCTTGTACATCTGAAGCATAATAAAGGTACTGTGCCAGATGCCCAAGAAGGGCGGTGCACTAACCCTATTATTATTATTATTATTATTATTATTACTACGAAAATTCCACCCATTGAGTTATGTCCTATACAGGGTGTTTGTTACTAATCCAGCCAATGGCTGTCAGCATATTCCTTTAGCCAAAAGAAGTCGAAAATGTAGGGGGAAGAAATGTCAAGGGAGCAACCATTAAAATGACCTTGACCAGAAACATTGGTCAATGGTTGCCGAAGTAGCAGGATATGAGCGTGAAAATCGCAACTGTTGGGATTTGCAAGGTCACCTCTTTCACATAAGTGATTATCACTGCTCATATCCTGCTCCATAAGCAACCACTGGCCACTGTTTCTGGACATCTACCTCGATAATGGTTGGTCCTTCGACATTTCTCCCCCCTACATTTTCGACTTGTTTTGGCCCAAGGAATATGCTGACGGCCATTGGCTGGACTAGTTACAAACACCCTGTATATTCTGGTATTTTCAAAATCTGCCACTGAACTTTGCAGTTCTGTAGTTTTTTTCCCATTCAAAATCACCATAGGTTTGTCAGGAACCGTATATACGAGGGCGGATCGATAAGTAACGCAAATAATTTAATTTAGGCAAAATTTTAATAGATAGACAAAACTTAAGATATACATAGTGACCTTCCATCCTTTCGTTATTTTTCAACATATGAACCGTTTCTGTTGATGCATTTGTCCCACTGTGGTACATAGTTAAAGATGCTATGTTTTTACAGCTCCGTTTTTTGCCATAAGGCCTTTTTTTCAAGGAGGCAAAGAGACGAAAGTCGCTAAGTTTATGGTCAGGTCCATGGTCAGGTCTGTACACATCTGCATGAGGGTGCCCCTAAGTGCATCAAAAGAGAACGAGCAAGCAAAGATGGCAAATGTGTTGGCATCGCCCACCCTTATTGAGCATTAAGCTGCTGTGCTCTTTTGTGGGCGCAAGGCAAAACTCCCAGCCAAATTGACAAGGACATGACAGAAGTGTATGGGAACACATGCCTGGACCGTAGCAACATTTCAAGATGGTGTAAGCTGTTTTCTGAGGACCGAGAAGACATTACTGATCAGCATTGTCCTGGACGCCCAGAAAAAATGTCTTACGGCAAAAAAACGGAGCTCTAAAAACGTGGCACATTTAATGATGTACCACAGTGGGACAAATGCATCAACAGAAACGGTTCGCATGTTGAAAAATAGCCAAAGGGTGGAAGGTCGCGATGTATATCTTAAGTTTTGTCGATCTATTAAGCTTTTGCCTAAATTAAATTATTTACGTTACTTATTGATCCGCCCTCGTAATTTATATTTAATTTTTTCTAGCAATGTCAGATAATGCCCAATTTTTAGAGCTGCTGATTGTCCAGTAAAATTGACATCTAATGAAATATACAATTTTGCAACGCTGGATATGAATGTTAAGGCCTATGAAATTTTAAAATACACTAGGGAACCACAATTTTGGACACATTAATTCCAGTATTTGGGCTACAAAAAGGTTGCTAGTTGCAAACGGGGCTCTTCTATGCAACTTAGCAACCAGCTGCTCTGTTTCCACCACTTTGCTCTCACAAGTCAGAGCTAACATTGGCACTTGGTGCAAGACATAGCAGCTGACCAAAAATGTCACATTTTCTCCATCCTCTCTCACCAATGAAGTGTGGGGAATAAAAAAAATTTCATATCATATATGGTCATATATGGGTAAATAGTGAAAAAACCTGCAATTTCATGTCCCAGCTAATTTCTGGACTTAATATAACATCTGAAAACCAGATAACATGCAAAGAAATAAGATTGCAACTTGCAGAATACAGGGCACATAGCAAATATTATGTAATGAGAAAATTCTTTCATATTTTTCTTTAGATCACAGAGCGTGACATGTCACGTCCATGGCTTGTCCCAACCTGCACTTTCGTAGTTTTGTCAATTTTTATGCAAGGCATAAGATGTTATTTCACTTTTCATATTAGAGTAATGGAGAAAGGAATACTGAAGGTAAAGGCTAGTGCATCCTTTGTCCTGAAGTCCTTTGTCCTGAAGTTCCAAATTGCATTGATTTTATAGCAAGAGTAATTTTGTCCCAAGGTTTGTCGTCATGCCCGTGGACAAAAACCAAAATCATCCAGGAAGCAGCAATGTGCAGGGTTTTGGTTTTTTTGCTTGCTAATGCAGCCATATTGAGAAGCTGAATCAAAAACCTGTTGGTTTGGTTGCTTGAAGGTGTGTTATTCTGCTCTAAACGTCAGATTTAGTGAAGTGTCGAGATCAGTGCATCACGTCTGTGGCACCTGGTAAATGTAGGTAAGCAGTTAAAATTTCAATTTTTGCTCACGTACGTGTGCTATTAGGTTCAAAGAGCTTACTCATGTGAACTAAAAGTACCTAAGGAGTAACCTATAAACTTACCACGTTTTACGTGGAATAAACAGAGTTTGTCACATCCGTGGACACTACCTGTCCACAGGCGCCCCTAGGCAGGGTCAGATGTTCAAGCACATCATTTTAATAACCTATTTGAACCACCTATACCATGTGTCTAATGCACTCATAGCTGTACACTACTTATTGTCAGATGTAAGCATACAGATAGGTCTCAAGTACCGTATTTACGCGCGCATATAAGACGCACCCTTTTTCCGGTTTTTGTAGCTCAAAAAGTAGGGTGCGTCTTATACAGAAGGGCACAACGGGTGAAACCCATGAGAAATCGTCCACACACGTGCACAATTCCGGTGTGACCTTGCCACCTATACCTTTCAGATGCGTAGCATTGTCCCATTTTCCACTTGCCCCCCCCTTTTTACTGGATTCTAATGGATTCCACACGCACATGCATTGCACATGCTCGAAGCCATTTCCCAAACTACGGCAATAAATCTGGGTGCGTCTTATATAAGTCAACAACCGATTTTCCACGATTTTTCGCCTCAAAACCGGGGTGCGTCTTATACGCGTGTGCGTCTTATATGCGCGTAAATACGGTACTATGAATTTACACATTTCTTGTTTCATTGCATTTGAAGCGATTTGAAGTATTAGTTACATTTATATTGCGAACTGTGCTAGCCACTTGGTTCGGTTTTAAATGAAATTGCACTTTTTTTCACTATTGACCCATATACAACTTATGCCAATGGGGTGTCAGACATAACTTGGATTGTGTGTGGGGGGATACTGCTGGGCACACGTAAATTAGAGGCAGGCAAGTCAAGGCCAAGCCGAAAGCTGACAGACTGGTGCTAAATGCCATTACGTACAACTGTAGAAGACAGTAAACGGATGTAACTGTCCAGAATTTAAAGAGGGGCCACAATGAAGTAGTTGGCATAAATTTGGCCTCTGCGAATGTGATCAATGTCCCATTCTGTGCTCCAATAACTTGATAAAAAGATTTNCCCCCCCCCCCCCCCATTTCCCCGTGATAACCCGACTAAGGTTTGTAGGGGAGTGGACTACCACCATATAGAGTCATTTTTCTACTTTTCTTCGATCACCGTGCAAGGAATAATATATTAGGGAAGTAGGGTAGGGATAGAGATTGTTGGGAGGGGACACTTGTGCAGGTGCATTGTCCTAGCCTTTGGGTCATGTGCAGTCCCCCAGGAGGTCAGGTTGCCAGACACCTCCAAAGGCGCAGGTCAGAGACCCTCCTGACGCAGGCGAAAGGTAGCTACCAGGCGGGGATCGAACCTGGGACATTTCGCTCAGCAAGCTGAGATGTTACCACCTCAGCCACCACACCTCCCCCCGATAAAAAGATATGTTTATTGGAAGAATTATGTCCTTCAAAAAGAGATCAGCCAAGAGTTCCAAATAATTCCACTGGTCACAGATGACCTTTCCTGTCCCTCATTAACATGAAGTAGGCACCTTGCCACCCAGGCAAATCCTCCATCCATATTTGACACTGTGCAATTCTCTTTGTCCCTATCCCAGACCTCCATGCAAAATTGCAGGGCAAAGTACCAGGTTGCACTGCTCGGAAGCCAGCACTTTCAGCAACAGTTGTAAACAGGAGCTATGTCATGACTTATAGCAGAACGTCCAGATTACAGCTTGCACAAGGTGCTTGTTTTACCAACTTTAGTGAACAATTGAGGGATGAGGTGGAGAATCATGATTACCCTCATTTTTGTCATTTTTGACCTAAACACCTATCAACTACGTACAAGACATGACAAACAATTAGGTATACTCTAAGTTCACATATCATGCATGAGAGGGCAACATGGACTAGATAAAAACCTGCATTCCCTATGATTTGTGAAGGAAGTGCATGCTTCAATTTGCTCTCCTGAAAATTTACACTTTTGTGGGGTATCACGTTTTTCCACCACACCCCTCAATTGGCAAATCTGACAATCAGTCATGACAAACCGTTGTCAGAAAAATTATAACAAAATTATTATCTAAGGATCCTGGAACACCCTTCAGTGATTTGAAATAGGAAAGCATTCCAACTGTGAATTTCGAATGCAGATTTTTGCAATATCAGAACAGTTAGGAGAAAACTGAGTTACCCTTTGCATCTCAGATTATTATGAACAACCTCCATTAAAAATTTATTCATGGCAAAAATGATCCTGAAATACTGAGCATCTTTTCAGTAGCTCCCAAACAGGTCATACATATTACTAAGTCAACATGAAAAATTTACTTTGGTCTTAGATTATACCCTAAAATTTACAGCTTATGTGACCAGTCTGTCGTCATACTTAACTACCTGAACTATGTAAACACAGGGGCAGAGTGGAGCTCCACCTCCAATACTAATTCCAATCAAGTTTGAATCATCCTTCTTGATGCACACGTTACCAGAAGTGACCGTCATACCCCTGAAAGAACAAAGACCAATATAAAATCTTACAAGAAACCATATGAGCCATATCATAGCGAGCACATGTTCCATCTTGCTTTATGCAGTGATATTTAATATGTAAGAAAATCTAACGCAGAAATGTTCTCCAAAATACTGGACTTCACAGACAATGCTTTCTCAATTATTGCATGAGGGTTGTGCAATATTGCCGCCATTCAGTTCCTCTAGGATGCACTCAAAAGCAGCCTGTGATGTCACTTCATAGTTATTGTAAATACACAAAAATGTTGGTCCTAAATGGTGCCTGTCCATAACAATGGTAGTAGTCGTAGTAGTGGTCATACAGTGGTCCCTCCTCCATATCTGCAGGGTATTGGTTCCAGGACCCCCAGTGGATACCAAAATCCACCCCCACAAATAGAGAAAGAACCCATCAAAGCTGCTTGTCCATAATGTTTTACTTTTCAAGAATGGCACATAGCTTCCTATGACCCTGTTTCAGGCCATGTAGTTTTCTAGGTACAGTTAATTGAATTATTTGGCATACACGAACATACTCCCTACAGCAAAGCTAGCACTTTCATAATATACCAGCAGCTGTAATTTAATGAACAGTAAGTAATTAGACAAGTTGCATTCTGCACAGATCACATGAATTATTACCTGCTCTTGACATGTACAGGACATTTTAAAACTCCACAAAATTGTTTTCTGGCTCACCCTATGCAAGATCTATAGTTCTGAATGTGTGAATAATTATGAAATTGACTTTTTTAAAACCACAAAGTAACAAAATGACTCCTAATGACTGAGGTCTTGTAGCAAACAAAGGACATTTGCCAAGCGTCAGACTCAGATTTTCTTCCGAGCTGGTAGGTGTAATACATAACTGCAAAAACCATTTTTGCTTAATGTTATATTTAATGCTTAACACATGAGTTGATTGGGGTAGGAAGGGTCACACTTCACAATTTTGACATTCTCAAAATAGGTTTGAAATCATATCCTGATATTTTGGGTCCATCTCAAGTAGAAGTTTTGCACCCAATTTTGATTTCCTAGCATTTATATGTATTAACTTCTGCACACAACACAGTCATGTACCGAAACCATGACTGAGCAAAAAATTTGTACTGCAGAATGACACAGAATGTCAAGAAATGCATTATAAACACATGAAAAAAGGGTTAAACAGGAAATCTGACACTCCCCACACAACCCACTTTAAACCCTAAACATGACACTGCACTGGGTAAAAATAACTTTTACAGTCTAGTCATTATTGAGGGGAGAGTCCTTGTCTACCAAGTTTGAAGAAATCTGCAATAGGCAATATTGGTGAATGTCTGTAGTGCGTAACACTCAGTCATTCAGACATTGTGTTCATAGCATAGCGCAGTGGTTCCTAACCTTTTTTTGCTCGCGGCACCCCTATACACACCCAAAATTCTGAAGGCACCCTAACTTGCGAATAGTATAGGCAATATTTTTTCATAGTGAAAAGTGAACTCGTAAATAGAGTTGCATTTCATTTCAACCGGTATTATGACACTTCATATATAAAATTATTATTACACCCTCGATTTCGAATATTATTACATTTTCGCGGGGCGCAACTGCGGGAAACTACTGTACCTTCAAATGGGGGGAGATTGTGCCAGGTGGGGCGAGAGCATGCTAGTGCGGTTTTTGGGACAACAAAGCAACCTACTGGCAGCAGGCGTAAACTAGCGAAATTAGGTATATTCCATTACATTGAGAAATGTTCAAGGTTGACAATCACGAAGCAAATTTGTGATATGAGGCCCATAAAATAAATTATTGTTGAAATTTTGATTTTCTTCAAATTTTGCACTTGGTGGTATAGTGTTGGTTGAGGTGGGTGGCCGGTTGCTTCTCGTTACCAGGTAAGTTACTATTTCGATAACTACATTACCGAAGGTAGTAAATACGAGTTGACGTTTTTTAAATCTGCATTTGTTCTTGACCTATGACCCAATGAATGAAAAGGGGGGACTTGATGAGGAGAGATTGTTCCATTGTTTTTTCCCATTATTTCACTGATTTACATGTGTGACAGTAATGAGAGGAGTTCACCTGAATAAGATCGGAGGGAGGCTTTGGGGGAAATCAAGTCCAACATTCTGTGATGAAAAATAGAGTGGATAATTGGATGTAACAAAAATACGTAATACTGCAACCAGTTCCACTAGTCACGGCAACGAAAGAGAACATCGAACCTGATTGAACCGACCGCGACCGAGGTACTGACAAATAAAAATCAGATGGCCCACATACGGCCGCCTTTTCAAAGGGAAAAATTAATGCAATTGCATTTTTTCTGGATTTTGAGCCAGTGACCTGGACAGATCATGCATGTGACTATAAACAGTGTGTTTTATCAAGATGAAGGAAGGGAAGGAGGTGTCCTTGAAGTGCTTGTAAGCATCACTGGATTCATAACTTGGCATTTTTATTGATGAATTGCCTCAAGACGGGGAAGAAACCGTCTTTGTTCTCCACGACACATTTAATACAGTCCATTCCTAATCACATTCATAGTTATTTAGCCGTTTCGTGGGAACATACCATGAGAAGGCTACCCTGCCCAAGTATTTTTATGGGGGGTGTGTGGGTGGTTTTATGTTACATTACAGTTGGTGTGCAGGAATAATGTTGCGTATAAATTTCGTTCCAATACATCAATTATTCTGTTTGCTCGTAAGAAAAACCTCAAAATGTGGCCAATCTCACCCAGTTCGACGGTATTACTGGTAAGACTTCGAAGGTAATTAGGGATGGATTGCTTTAAATGGGTCGTGGAGAACAAAGGCTGTTTCTTCCCCGTTGTCAATAAAAATGCCAAGTTATGAATCAAGTGATGTTTAAAGGCGCTTCAAGGACACCCCTGAACTCCTTCATCTTGATAAAACACATTGTTTATATTCACAAGCATGATCTGTCCATGTCACTGGCTCAAAATTATGAAAAAAAGCATTTATATCGATTTTTCCCTTCCTCCACCCAGTTTGATTTTCTCGGACGTAGGCCATCCGATTTTATTCTCCAGTTCACGCTCCAATTCGATCAGGTTCGATGTTCTCTTTTTCGCCGTGCTGCTAGCTGCAGTACTCCTCGTCTGATCGCTTTGCTCCCATCCAATGATCTCCTCTTTTTTTCATCGCAGCATGTTAGCCATGATATCTGCCAAAGCTTCCGACCGATCTTCTGCACATCAACCTTTCCCATCACTGCCACACATGAAAATTATGGAAATAACTGGGGAAACCTGGGAAAAACAGTGGTACAATCTCGCCTCGTCACCTTCACTTTTTAACCCTGGAACCGTGCCGTGGGGTCTTTTCGGACCCCAAAGAAATTAAAATGCATTAAAATTACAATTACAGTGAACTGTTTGCCATTTTTTTACAGTATATAACAGGAAGTGCATGTTTATTTTGAATTAGCAATCATTTTAGGCATTGTTAAAAGAATGATTGTATGTAGTGAATACATTGAAAAGTATTACATAAAAATTAATAAAAATGAAAATATGGCGTGGGGTCCTAAAAGACCCCACGGCACGGTTCCCGTAACTTTCAGGCACGGCACGGTTCCAGGGTTAAACTAATTGCACCATGTTTCAAAAAACGTGTTCTTCGCATATTAAACATGCTCATTTTTATGGACAGTACGCCCATGACTCGTTTCCTATTTATTTCAAGCATTTTAATATGGTGGCCCAATCTCACCTAATCGACAGGGTGAAATTGTGGCATGGAAAAGAATTTATATCTCCCCTCCCTTAGTATATAAAAATTATTTTCATGTAACCTATGATCTGAAAGGTGAGATGTGCAGCAATGTTGTATAAAAATAATATTGGTTCCGATATATCAATTACTCTGGTTTGATTGCAAGGAAAACCTCCCAAAAGTGGCACAATTTCCCCCCATTTGACAGTATATTATGACATGCAGCCTTTTCGAGGCACCCCTACATAAACATCTGCGGCACCCCAGGGTAGTTGGGAACCACTGGCATAGCAGATTGTGCACAAATGTCATATGGAATGGAATGGACAAGTTGCACTTTGAACAGACCCCCAACTTTCTGAGCTTCATATGAGTCAACTTTTGAATCTTGATGGTTCAACAATGATGTTAAAATATGCATACCACTTCTGAAATAGTGGAGGAGGGATAATGTTCCCAAGACAGGGTATTCCTGGGTAGTTTCTGAGTCATTTCAGACACTCAAGAATGCCAGGCCTTTTCAGTAAAGAGGCAGGAAAAAACCTGACCAACAGAGTGATGCAGACAGGATGTAAATTCTGGCCCTCTAGCTCGGCTGGCCGGTGGCATAACCACTAGGACTAGACCATTGTGTCCCCTGCTCAATTGAAATCACACAGTTAGATGACAAAAAGCTTTATGAACAGATGCTCCTCACACCCGCTCATGCTGTGAAGCCTGTAGCATAAAAATGGAGGTCTACATGAGGCTAGAATAAAGTGTGTTGCGCTGAATGATATGGATGATGTCATGACTGGATAGTGGAGTTTCATAATAATCCAAGTTACTCTTAACCAAAATGACTGGCAAGTGCACAGCATGGCTCAGGACACATCCTGAGTGTCTGGGAACTAGTGGGAATAAATATATCATGAATTGCCTGGGAACAATGAAGTTGGTGTGCATCTATTCCATAACAACATATTTCATGACAGTCTATCCAACGCACTCTCATTCCAGCCTCAAACAGACCATGACTCACAACATGTATGTGTGCATTTACTATGATTTCCCCTGTACAACAGAAGGCTGCCTTCACAAACATCTGCTAGAGGTGCTCAATGGTGGTAGTGTGGCCACACAGTCTATGTTGTATAATCATAATATTTCTAAATTGTCATCAGAGGAAAAAAAAAAAATCCACTACATCCATACCAAACAAATAGCATCAACAAGGAATTCTGGCTCACCCAATATTGACAATATAGACATAATCAACATATATAAGGGTTTGTTTTGAGAAACCACCATCTCCACATCACACACTCAGTTACACTAGAATACTGCACAGATATTTCTAAAGCATACTAAATTACAAGGCAGAGCCATCACATAAAATTCAATTTGATGGAAATAATCATTTTCATAAACAATCCCTTCAGTGCAATAATGTACATCGCATAAACAATCCAACACAAGTCTCCTTTTTCCTGCATGCCCAAGCTTGTTGCTCCTTATTGTTAGAGTCATAACCGAAGAAAAGCCAAATTTGTAGACAGCAAGAAGCCTGAAAGTATTCCTGCCAGAGGGTTGTTACTTACATCTTGTTCTCCAGTGAGAGGCGGGGAAGCAAGGATTCCCTATCAGAATATTCCGCATCCTCCCAACTGCACTGCCTTCGATATTTTTGCACATACAATGGCAAATGGGCCGGAAAGTCCCAAAATTCAGGAAGGGAAAGAGCAAAAGAGAGACACATAGAGACAGATATAGAGAAAAATTGGGCTAACTGGGTATCCATACTTTGGATGCTAAGTTCTATCAAGTGCTGCACAAACCAACATTGCATAAGTAGCCATACTTCAGAGACAGCCAAGTGCTTCATGCAAGAAAATAATTATTTCAGCTAAAATACCATTACAACAACTTAAAACTGCAATAAATGCAATATTTAATTCATATCAGTGTAACTGATACTGTATTACCAGGGATATTGTGACATGCTGGTAAAGTCAGGGGCAAACTAAATTTAAGAAATTGCCATCTGATAGCTATATCTGCATGCTGGTATAAGGCAAAGTGTGCCAATATAGCGCAGGGTCTGGTCTGCATTTTACCTGCGAATAATACGTCACAACAAAATCAGCATTTCTTTCTAGAATGGAAAAAATAGGGGAATAGAGCCCTGCACCCTCTCCTCCGTCAGAGGCAATTTGGGAGAACATTACCTTATCGTTTCATGACTTTTGGCAAAATGTGACTTTCCTCTCATTCTTTGAGGAATGTTTCATTTTTGTTAACCCTTTGTCTCCCGCTTGATTCTGTACTCTTTGGGTGGGGGTATAAAAATAGTGCCCTACGTGAAAATCACTGCATCTGGCACCATTGGTTTTGCTCTCGATTCATACACAAGACGGGGCTGAAGCGTCAGAGACTACAAACCTCAGTTGCATCTTGAAAGTGCCATGTACCGCCTCATATGCTATGCACGAGAAGGTAATGTCATCCTATTGCGACAGCTACGCTGGTTTTTTTAGGTGGCTTCCATCCCTCGAAAAAATCCAAGATAATTATATGTGATGGCCCACTCCCTCTAATAAATTATGAAAACATTAAGTGACCGTTAAATTTTTTTTAAAGGTCAGGTTTAAACGGAGGTAATGAGAGTCATCAGGCGCAAAAAAAAAAGGCGGCTCAGGTGGCAAGCAGGCAGGGCCTAGAACTCGGGAGCGGTCTGCCTGGCCAATTAGGAGCGAGGTCACTTTCACGGCCGCAATGGCACTGGGGGAGTTTGCCTACCCTTCACAGATCATTCTGATTTTTCCCCCAGCGAAAATGTAAGTCATAGAATTTCGCGATTTTTAAAATGGTTTTCAGCTGCACGTCCACTTACCGGGAAATATGCGGCAGGGAGCTATGTGTATTGTAGTGGTTCGGGTCCTGGCTTTAGTGTATTGTTGTCAGGTGGAGTTGTGCATTGAAAACCGTTGCTATGGGAGCAGTGTATATATAGTGTTGGGAGTTGTTTTGGGATGAGTTGTGAACTGATTGTCTGATAGAACAGACGTGTTTTACCTGAACTGGAGAATATATTTATCAAAGCTGTCCGGTGCCTATTACTCATCGGGGTGTTCCTCATGAGGAACACTACAGTATTTAAATTTGTTCAGTTTTTTTTTTTTTTTTTTTTTTTTTGCATTACCCCATTGGGAGTTACATTTCCTTTAGGGGGGTGGACTACCACCATCTGGGAGGAACTGGTATACTAAGATAGTATTTAGTGTGTTCCAAGGGTAGGTAGGAGGGGATGTGCAAAGTGCATGTGCAATGTCTCAAACAGCCATTTTGTGAACTCCCCCGGGTGGCTTAGTCTGTCGGAAATTGCCACCCGAAACGAAGCCAGAGATGGCCCAACTCTGCACGAAAGAAGGTGGGAACCCCAGGTGGGGATTGAACCCGGGACCTTAACTTCCGTGGGCACGCGCGTTACCACGGCGCCACTCTGTCTCCCTAATTTGTTCTGTAAATGTTTGTTTACAATGAATGAGACCTTTATGGAAACCCTGAAGGGCAAGCATGTATGTAAATATTCGCATGTCAAGTTATACGTACACACACACATCACAATGTCTCGTATATGTGCGTGTCGAGTTATATATTCACGTGTCAAGTTATATATTCGTATGTTAAGTTACAAGTTTGTGTCTGTCAAGGTTGTGAATTTCGAGATGCTGTTAGCGTGGGTCGTGGTACTACTCAGTGGCCCCCGCCAGGCCCAAAATCTCCTGACCCCCACCCCACCACCTCCAAAATGCCCACCTTTCCAACAAGCTTAGGGGCTGTACAGTGCTGGCCAATAATCGAGGCAACCGCCAGCGACATTTTTCCGAAGCTGGGATGAAAAAACCAACCAAAAACCTGGGGGTGGGGGAGGGGTTGCCAAATGATGACGAGGGCGGGAAGGGGTTCATAAATGTCAAAAATGTGATGATGTAATATGTGTACGGCCCCTTAATCCGCAAAAGGGTTCGGACGAGTCAGACCAGACTAGTGTTGCCAAGTACAGATGTACAGATTTCGGTTTTTGGAATATCCATATACACTGTACTCCCAATTATCCGGGTGCAGATTATTATCTGTGCCTCACCAAATATTCGCCCCACTTTCAATGTGTCTCGCCAAGGAAGAAATACAGGGTGTTTCTTACTAGTAGGTCATCCCGCCGGCAGCGTATTATTTGAGCCTAAACAAATCGAAAATGTAGGGGTGAAAAAATGTTGGGTGACCAACCTGTAACGAGGTAGATGACCAGAAACATTGGCCCGTGGTTGCCTAAGGAGCAGGATATGAGCGTGATAATCGTGACTGTTGGGGCTTGCGAGGGCACCTTTTTCACCACTTTATCACCGCTCATATCCTGCTCCTTAGGCAACCACCGGCCAATGGTCCTGGTCATCTACCTCGTTACAGGTTGGTCACCCAACATTTCTCACCCCTACATTTTCGACTTGTTTTGGCCCAAGGACTAGGCTGACTTTGGGTTGACCTACTAGTAAGAAACACCCTGTATAACAGACTTTTTCTAGAAGACAGAGTAAAAATCCATGGTAAGTTTTATTTTGATTCAACCTCTCTATACAGTAATACATTAAAAACCTGTGAATAGCTCATTATTACGATGTCTAGGACCATTTCCCGATTATCCGCGTTTTCTGATTATCCGGCAACACCTGCGCAGTCATTAGCCCGGATAATTGGGAGGACCGTGTATTTGCATTACGACCCTCTACCACTCACAGGAGCAACTTGCGCTCTCTGAGGGTGGGTAAAAGTTCACACATACACATGAAGGTACTCTCCACCTCTCATGCTGCATTTGTTTCAGTGGAAATGTATAGCCTGATTTGAATCACATGATACGGTGGTGCTGTTTGTACTTGCAGGGAATACGAGCATATGCTGGAGTGAGGAAGATATGCCATTTTCAAAAATGGTGTGATCAGTAGAACACCTTGCATCCGCCATGGACACTTATTTTAGAAATAATAAGTCTCCCACAGCTCTGCAGAGGATGTTTAGTCAACATTTTGGGCTGGGACGTCAGGACAGAATCTCTGACCACCGGATGACCATTAGGTGGGTGAAGCAGTTTGGGACACAGCATCATGCCAGGACCAGAATAGCACTGGACGTCCAAGGGCTCAGCAGCCACTTCAACAGGTGCAAGAAGTACGCAATGCACTACTCTGAAGTCCTTGGTGATCGGCCATTAGCCATGCCTTGACACTAGGAATGTCGGCCCGCTCCATGCGTCGTGTCATCCATGATGACCTGCTCTTTCATCATTACAAGATGCAGCCTGTGCAACAATTGAACCCCTCCCTCGAAGAAGGGTGTATGTAACAAAAGTGACGTTTTGAGAAAAAGGTAAAATACTAGGCTACGCAAAATTATTATTAACAACAACAAAACAACAACAACAACAATAATAATAATAGGGGAGGTGTGGTGGCCGTGATGGTAACGTCACGGCTTGCTGAGTGAAAGGCCCCAGGTTCGATCCCCGCCTGGGGAACTTTCCTTTCACCTGCGTCAGGAGGGTCTCTGACCTGCACCAAGGAGGTGTCTGGCAACCTAACCTCCTGGGGAACAGCACATGACCCCTTTACCGACATTGCACTTGCACCAATGTTCCCTCCCCAAAAATCCCTACCCCTACCCTACATCCTAGACTCCTTGCACCGGTGTATGAAGTTAAACGGAGAGAAAATGGTGGTATCCCACTCCCCTAAAAAGGCTAAGCCTTATCACGGGGTAACGTAAAAAAAATATATAATGATAATGATAATAATAATAATAATAATAATAATAATAATAATAATAATAATAATAATAATAATTGCTGGGTATAGTGCTCACCTTTAGCGGTATCTGCACAGACCTTTATTTGTTAATTAGTTGTACAGTACATTGTAACACGCCCGGGCCCACGGGCAGGATGACAGGAGGGGATGTGCAAGGTGCAGTGCAATGTCATAGCTGTGGTCATTTTGTGAACTCCCTGGGTGGTTTAGTCTATTGGAAATACCACCCGAGACGAAGCCAGAGGTGACCCCGAACTCTGCATGAGATTAAGGAGGTGTCCCCGGGCTGGGATCGGGACCTTAACATCCGTGGGCGTGTGCGTTACCGCAGCACCACTCCGCCTCCCCTCGCAAAATTATAAATATGTGTGACACATGAAATATCTTTGAAAGGAAGCACACTTAATTTCTTGATAAAGAATTTACTATGAAAAACATTACCCTGACGTTGAAAAACTGATTTTAAAAGCAAAACTCTGGAAGAAGGGTGTATCTCCAGTAGCACATACACCCTTCTTCTCCGATGATTACAGCAGCAATAAACTGAACGTCTTAACTATTCCCACATATGTTTTAAGTGGACCAAAAAGGTGTCACATACCCCTGTCATGTCACTCTTGTCACTCTTTCCCCNCCCCCCCCCCCCCTCCCTCCTGTACCATTACATCATCTCTTGTACCCACCCAAGTGGTTTTATTTCATAACTACAGTAAAACTTCTACAAGTCGAACTTCCCTAAGTCGAAGTTCTCTATAAGTCGAATAAAATTATGGGCTTGGTTGGTCACAATGTAAAATAATAGGAAATAATCTTCCCTAACTAGAATTTCTATAACTCCAAGTTCTCCATAACTCGAAGTGTTGGCAGGGCCTTACGATGGGATATCAATGCATTTTCAGTCTCCCTAAGTCCAAGTTCATGTTGGCGAGTACGGAAAATTTCCTCATTTCCCAGACGAAGGGTCGAGAGTAGGCCACATGTACAGAAAGGCTCAATTTTCTGATCTCCGTCTACCAGACGTACCAAAAGAAGTGTTTGACTCGATTGTGACAATTGAATCCTTGAATTTAAGAGTAGGCAAATGTCCATAACGGAGGTTTTTTAACACCAAAACAACGAGGAACATTGTAAGAGTGATAGTGACAGTTATTTTTAAGTTTTGAACACCTTTTGTCGCTGGATATAAAGGTAGGCTTCCTTATCGAGTTCTGTGCTTTAAAAATTCCAAACTTCTCTAACTCGAATCATCTATAATTTGAAGTTTCTCCCCGGTCCCAGGGAGATTCAACTTATAGAAGTTTTACTGTATATGCCTAAAGAGATAGTGACAAACGGTTTTCAGATTCTAGGTTTCATGGCCAACTTCCGGTGAACGGCCACTTCCAGTTTCCTGGGTCCACTCTATCCAGCAAGGTCAAGTCTACAGGCAGGTTTCTTTGGGTTCCTTGGCAATGAGAAAAAGTGTATCCAAATCACGCTTGCATGATTTGCCAATCTTGTTATGTCATTGGATATAAAATCCGGGTCGTAGAAAACATCCCTCTACACATTTTCAGCTGGATCTGAGAATTTTCTCACAATTTGCCTGCCATTTTGGATAAGCCAAATTTTTATTTTAAAAGGTTGTTAGCACATGATTTTAAATTAGTGACCTCGAAACACCACGGAGGTGCGAAATTTCATAATAATATTGTAAAAATCCAAAATAACTTGATGTTTGGCCAGCCCTTTCTCATTCCCTATACAACTGTGTAATGACTGCAGCAAATACACCCTTCTTCTCCAACAAGCTACCTTGGAAGCTCTACTGCAGTGAGAGAAATTGCCACAGACAGACCCAGATGGTAGCCTATGATGTAGCAGAAGGGATACTACCTTCTCCACTGGCCAGTTCAATTTCGGCAATTTTGCGAGATAAACCCTTCTTTGAGGGAGGGGTTCAATTGTATGTACGGGACAAAGTGGTCAGAAATACCTTCGCTAAGGACTTTCTTGGGCACTTGTAATGGCTGATCGCCGAGGACTTTAGAGTAGCACATTGCGTACCTCTTGCACCATTTGAAGGGTCTGCTGAGCCCTTGGATGTCCAGTGCTATTCTGGTCCCAGCATGATGGTGTGTCCCAAACTGCTTCACCCACCTAATGGTCATCCGGTGGTCAGGGATTCTGTTCTGAAGTCCCAGCCCAAAATGGTGACGAAACATCCTCTGCAGAGCTACGGGAGACTCATTATTTTTAAAATAAGTCTCCACGACAAATGCTGATGACACCATTTTTGCAAATGGCATATCTTCCCCACTACAACACATGCCCATATCCCATGCATGTGCAAACAGCAACACCGTACCACATGATTCAAATCAGGCTATACATTTTGCCCAACCCTGTATACCATTTATTGTATTGGGACAACATATAGTACCTTTACTGAATATTGACTCAGATAAATATGTTCTGTGTATTTTCCTTTCAATCAATGGTCCACAAATATCAGCTTCCAAGCATCACAAATATTAGCAGCATATATTCTACCCCACACAAAACAGCCAGGTCCCAAACCTCCAAAAAATTACCATGCATAATTGAAATTAAAGCTGATAGGTATAGTGAAAATTCTTAAAACATGCGAAACACCTACATGCGATCTTCGACCATTGAGAGCATCCATAGGTCAACACCAGCCATTCTGTCACTCCTTTCTGTGTCGTTGATTTGCGACAGCAGGGAGTACTCGTATAGTGGACCAAAAGCCATAAAACAATTAGATGTGGCCAACCAAAAGTACTTATAAAAATCAGCAACTCAAGGTGTGTAAAAAGGGAACGTGCCTGGAAAAAAAAAAAAATCACATTCAAAATGTGCAACCTCAACTAAAATAACATGCAAGTGCTCATTGTTACTCTTAATTTATGCAGTAGAATTTACTCTCAAGCATATAAATTTCTCAATAATAGATAGGAAAAAGTATGAAAATATTAAAATAATGAGGTATGGCAGGCATGACAGCATTATATTCCTGATACAAATGGAAGTTGTGTTAGCCTGGTAAGACCTCTGGGGCCCTATCCTGTATTGCAATTTAAGAATTCTCAGCAGAAGTTCATTCCCTCCTGATTTGCTCGCTCAAGGCTACAACACAATGGTGAAAACTTCAACCACTGCTTTATGGCCTCGGGCTAACAAATCTGGCGTGATTGAACTCACTGGTGATAATTCTCACAGTGATGCAGCATATAGCCCCTGGTCAAGCTTCAAGCAGATGCTACTCTGAATTTCAGGAAAATAGTCCAACAAACAATTGAGCACAGAAAGATGGCCACAGACCAGATTCAGAAGCCACAGGTAAAACTGCTCTAATGTCTCTGCTCATGTGTTATTTCATGGTCAAGTGTTATTAAGATTGACATCCACCATTGATGCAGCAGCAATGTGGTGTAATGGTTAGTGCTCCAGCCTCTGGGATCCCTTTGAGCCCCTGGTCAGGCAGAGGATTTTCTTGCGAGGGAAAAGGTCAAAGACGTTTTCTCAGTGTTCACACAGGTTTTCTGAGGGTTCTCCTGTTTCCTCCCATGGTCCTAAAACCCTTCCTCATGCTCCCTATGCCAGACGGACCTGTAGCTGCTTTCGCTCCCCAATAAACCAAACATCCCCTCCTGTAGTGTTGAGTTGAGACCTCACCAACCAGTTTTACACGTAACTTGTTGCAGGCCCTCACCCTGGTCCATCCTCCTCCCTTTTGACGTGAATAGTCTTTAAAATCAGATCAGTAATGAAGAAGCGTTACAATTAAGGGCCCTGCAGGAAAACTCGAGCATAACGAAAAAGCGTCACAGTCAGGGCCCTGCCAGGGGGGCCCTCCATGGTGGGGGCATGCAGGGTGCTTAGGGTCACCATGTATGTGTCCAGACTTTAGGGTCACCATGTGGGTCCCAGTCCCGTGATGGCTGTTGGCTACAATACCAGTAACAGTCAGAGCCCTGCTAGGGGCCCCCGCCATGACGAGCTGACCATGCTTGGAAACACTTGCATTGACCTTACATTCGCCACAAATCTACATGTATCTTGCATGCAGTTTGTTTCATACTTCAGCTATCACCAGGCTTTAATCAATAAAATCATCCTTCAATACTGATAATAAACAATCAATTCACTCCCCCCAATACTGATCCGATTTTTTGGACGTATTAACGTAAAAAGCTGTGGTTTGTGTCCCCGACACAACCTAATGTTGCTGTTTTTTTCTCATACCTGTACATTGATCTTATCTCATTTTAACTCTCCAATAAGTTTTAGTTAATGGTGTTGAAGTGTAGCTGCTTTTACTAACAACGAGAGAAATTCTAACAGGTGATTAGCATCAAAAGTGTTAAATTATAACCTAATCGAAAGTGACTAAGGCCTAGTTGCATCAATTCAAATTAGGGGAAAATGTTCGATATGTACTGTGAAAACCTACACACTGTCGAAAATATTCCCTGCGTCTGCGTTCATACACCCAGGCCTAAATAATTGTTAAAGAGCGATTCCACTACTTCATGCTGCGTGCCGTGCACTTTACACCAATCTGTTAGGCCTGCAACAACTTGTATGCATTACATCTTGTCCTCTTCGTAGAAGAAGTCATCCTCGTAGTCTAGCATCCCCGCCATGCTCCCTGACCCGCTCCCTTGAAGGGCACTAAAGCATCAGGAACGTGCGGCTATCTCCCTTCCCAGATGTGGTAAAAGCAGCTTGAAATCTACACAAGTGATGATGTCGACTTGTTCTGTTAGCAGTGACGTCAAGATACCATTAAGACTATCCAGACGATCATATCGATACCACTAATACGTGGTGCCAGAACACTGTAAGCGATGGTGCTTAGTTATAGTTACCAAACTGAAGTAAAACATGGGAAAAATTTACAGCTCTTTCCGGCATATTGTTTTACGTGTAGAACTCGAAGGTAGAACTGTACTCAGAACTACCACTGTGACCTGGCATCTGGAACCTTGTCTTCTTTCCAAGATGGCTTCGCCCGTTTGAGTGGAAGAGCGATTTCGAGTGTAATTACGATTGATTGATCGGTCAGGGGACACAACATTTTCTCTGATTGTACCTGGCACTTTCCACTGCAAGATATAGGTCAGTATAAGGCATATTAACAATGGATTGTGGCCAAGTGCTAGCCGAAGTAACACCTGTTCATTGACTGTCATTTATGTACGTTCCATTGCCATCTGAATATTCAATGAATGGGCATGTATCATTTAGTGACATTACAAACATTGCTGTTAAATTTTAATATAATTATTTATTATATTGTGTTGTACTTTTAGGTTACTGTCTGAACAGAGCTGCCTAGTGAGGATGAACCGATACTACCCACAGTTTCCCCCAATCCCCCCAAGTTTCCCAGAGCTTTCTGAACTATCTCATTCCCAACTCAGTGACCTTGACAGAAGTGATGACAGATTGGAAGAATTCTTGGAGAAGTTGCCACAAACTAGGCAGATTCAGGATAACTTGGATGCCCTAACAGCATCAACTAAGGAACTCGCAGGTAATGCATAACAGTAAGGAGACGAACAAAAGTACAGTGAAATCTGTGTATTATGGAATCGCATGAGACCCCCAAAAAAACGCAATGGATATGATAGGATTTCTGGCCACCCATTTGAAACACTAACTTTTGCCAAGTTTTTGGGATATTAATTTTGCCTGCTCTTTTGGACCATAGGCCCAGACACAAGCAATAGCCTACATTGAGCCTTTGTCAACCGCTTCCTCTTCCCCGACATTTTAAAACTGGACTGAACCGTGAAGTAAACTTGAATGCAGGCCACCTACGAATCACATGAGTCACCATCTTCTTGGCCTCCCAACAAGCCGCCTCTCCGTTTTCCAACAAAAAATTGTCCCCTTTCCTCTCAATATCTTCAAGGATACAGGCCAATAGCAATCCCAGCAATTATGAGACACAGTATGGTGAAAGGACGGTCCAAAATGGGTTACTCAGAGCAGTCAGAGGCCTTCTGGGAGGCCCCTAGAGTGAAGCCGGCTGTAGTTTCTATTTCTGTGACTCACAGGAGATAATGTGAACCTTTTTGATGTCCGGTATGAACAGAGATTTTTTCTGAAGGGAGACAAAAATCCCTTCCATTTCCACGTTGGGCAGGTTCCATAATATCAGTCAAAAAACACATAGCATGCCCTATACATACACCTGTTCCCAGAAAAAAAATCTGCAATGGATAGGTTTCCCCTATACCCAGGGTTCGTAATGGGCAGTTTTCATTGTACTAAATGTGGAAATTTTCAAAATCAAGTTCAAGGTGGCAGGACCTTGATGCTCAAGTGCATCAGCCATTTGAGGTTTAATAGTTCAAAATGCTTTTTGTATTAAAGAACTACACAAAAAAATGTCAATTCCAAATACAGGTAGTCCCCAGTTTACGAACAACCCAACTTACGGCCATCTGCACCTACGAACGGGCTCCCAAGGCTCCCAGGAAGGAAAATTTATAATTATTCCTTCACTTTCAATCACTTCTTCTTACGCTGGCTGACACCAAGTTCAACATAAATACTTCATCATTAATGAATAATTGGGAAACAACGTTCTGGGCGCATGTAAACAGATACATGGGACGTTACCAATTCGTTGGAGCAGAATCTTTATGCTGTGTATTTATGCGCTGTTCCTCAGGGACACTTGGAGACGGAGACAGACAACACAGGAGCTTGCTTTCGAGTGTGGGACAAGTCAGAGCACTATGCTTAGAACTCTGAAAGACTGAAAGGTCTCAGAAAGTTGGCATCCTCACTGGTTCCTCCCCATCTCTTTGAGGTGCAAAAGAGCCACCATTTTGCCCTCACGTGGAACTTGATCACATTGAGGGTGATGGTTTTTTCAAACGGTTTGCAGTGATGGATGACACATGGCTCCGGTCATAGTGCTCTGACTTGTCCCACACTCGAAAGCAAGCTTCAGTGTTATCCATTTCCTTGAGGGAGGACATGAACATGTGAAAGTGGGGGAGAGAGTTTGGGTAGAGTGAATGACTGACTGTGATGGTGTAATGGATGGCTTGCATGTGCCTGCCTCCCATCAAGGCAGAAATAAGCAGGTCTTGTATGATGCAGCACAATTTTAACATGGGCCACTAATGTTGTCATGCAGTATATCAGCTATTCCAGCACTACTCATTTTAACAAATACGAGGGTTGGATTTTAAACAGTGGCAACCCTGTTCCCCTTGTGCACAGAAACGGGGTTGTGGCTTCTGCGCAAGAAGGGAGATCCAGACAGACGTGGGGCTTGTTGGTGTTAAGTTGGGACCCGATTGTGCTAATAGTGACAGAGACATAGTAGTTCAGAGGAGCCGCATCTCGTGCACCGCCCTAAGCCATGGCATCGAAGTTAGAACATCGCTCTTGGTTGAAGATCAAGGTGGTGAGGCAGGACTGTCAATGTCTAGTACTATCACAACTTCTCATGTCTGGAGAGTATAGGGAGGGTGCTCCAGTGTTTCTCATTGCCAACAAAGCAATAATATTTATTTATTTAATCTACCCACAGAGACAAAGCCATAATATTCTCACTGCAGCTGCAACCTGGCAAGGCACATTGTCGTGCAACGTGATAGGGCTGGTGTTCAGGTAGTGCGGTCTCTTGCGTCGTATCGCTGCTCTCAGATGGTGTTCTAAGCAGTTGCGATAGTACTGGGCATTGACAGTCCTGCCCTCAGGTACAGCATGACACAATATGACACCAATAGTCTTGTTCTAACTTCAATGCCATGGCTTAGGGCGGTGCACAAGGATGCGGCCCCTTTGAACTACCCTGTCACCATCACCAGTAGCACAATTGGGTCCAAACTTGACATGAACAAGCTCCACGTCTGTCTGGATCTCCCTTCTTGTGCAGAAGTCGCAACCCCGTTTCCGTGCGCAAGGGAAACAGGGTTGCCACTATTGAAAATCCAACCCTCGTAAATGCATATATTGTATGCAATAATACAGGGTGATTCTCTCGAATCCAAACCCAAACATTCCTCAATAACTTTTAAATTATTGTATGGTTCTCAATGAAAATTGACAAGTACTTAATTTGTATAACAAAAGCATATCCTGGAAATGGTCCCCTCCAACATCCAGGAATTTTTGAATGCAAGTCTGCATATTGGCATATACAGGGCCGTGCAGAGGGAAGCAGGGCAGCCAGGCACACCTGCCTGGCCTCGGAGAGCTGAAGCCAGTTGAGGGGGCCCCACCAGACCTGATTTCTTCTTGTGGGGTTTACTGAAGGGTCGCACATCATATACAGGATTAAGTCCAGAACAATTGACGCTCTCTAGCCCCGATACGGCGGGAGTTTGCTGCCATTATGTCACATTAGCACATAGTGTATATACTGTATGCCAATATGAAGACTTGCATTCAAATATTCCTGGATGCTGGAGGGGACCATTTACAGAATTTGCTTTAGGGTTTAGGCAGACCTGGTTTGGCATCATACAAGGTCAATATTCATAGAACCATACAATAATTAAAAAGTTATTGAGTAATGTTTGGGTTCGGATTCTAGAAAATCACCCTGAATAATAATACAGGGCATTCTGTATAAGACATACTTAGCCCTTTTGCTTATCCAGTACTTTGTTTTTCATTTTGTCATATTTTCCTGATAGGATCTTAATATATGTAGGATCTTTTAATTGATTTCCATTCCACTTTTTCAGAAAGAAACTTTGAGAAGCAGCCCATTGTTGAACAAGGCAAGGCTCACATTCTTCAAAAATTAGATGAACTCAGTGCGTTGAAGGCAGAATATGACCTTTTCACGCAGAAGTACCAAACATTAGCTGACAAGTATGCCCCTAGCAGCATACAGGTAATAATAAGTGCATTCATATGATGCACCCAGAATGAAAATGCGCATAACTCCAAAATTACAAATTTTTCAGGGGAACGTTTTTCTGCCTCCTGTTGTTAGTACCTAAATAAGTGAAACGTGGCTTCACATGGCCTAGGACTATGTTATAAGCTACTTCTTCCACCACCGACAGACTGGTTCCTCCCCATGGGATAGGCACCAAATCAAGATATATCATGTGGAGTTAGGTTCCTTTCATTCTTGATGAACACTTTTATCGAGGTAACTGTACCCTCCTTCTGTGGATCATGGATAAATGCACGTTAATCAGTTTCATTCTGTATTGCATTGTTGGTGGAGCATTCATTCCCACAGGCATAAAAAATACATCATATATACTACATCAAAATCCCTACAATACAGACACACTGATTTACTAATCAGATTCTGAGTCATTGTCACTGTCAACAGACTTCAACGACCTGATCAATCGGTCAGCTTCAGCTGATATGAGGTACTTGCACAGTTTCAGAGCATCTGTCAATTTTGCTGACTTTACTGGAAGGAATTCCTTGTACAATGCTTCAGTAGGAAATGGGACACATGTTGCTTTCCTCTGTCCAACATATGACTGCCACATAGTACCAGACATAGTTTGTGATGCCCTGGCCTGAAACTTGTGCACCTTTGAGTATTCCAGAATCTTGCACTTTGAAATCAGAAGCAGTGACAGACCGCGTAAAAATCGGCACAAAATGCCCTTTGAAATCATGACCATTCATGATAATGACATCAAACTTTGCCCCAACCAACCTTTTGGACAAATGGCTATCGCCATGCACCAGGTCACTGAGAATGAAAGCAACCATACTCCCAAAAAAGGTTAGGTTGGGGTTTTGGCCCCATCTTATCCCGTGTTCCGTGTGGAATTAAGGCCGGTATCCACGTACGAGAATCTCGCATACGAGGAGCCGCGAGGAGCCAACTGCGCATGCCCAGATTGGAGAAAAGGGGGAAAAAGTAGAAAATTTTCTACTTTTTCCCCTTTCCTCGTATCTGGGCATGCGCAGTTGGCTCCTCGCGGCTCCTTGTATGCAAGATTCTTGTACGTGGATACCGGCCTTTAGGTTGTTTCCTCTCTGCAGCTGTTGCACCTAGGCTTGCGATCATAAACAGAATTTTGGTTTTTTTGGAGTTATGCACGTTTTCATTCTGGGTGCTTCATATGTAGTAAGTATAAGCTTAAATCATTGCTTATGTCCATGATTTTTTTTCATAAGGAAAAGTTAAAGGTGGCTGCCCAAGAAGCAGAAGAGGAGAGTGAGGTAGTGGCTGAAAAATTTTTGGCTAAGGAACTGGAAGTGGAGTCATTTCTTCAACAGTACATTGAAAAGAGAAAGGTAGGATGCATATTTTTCAGCAATGCAGTATTTATCACTTGAATTCATTTTGATCAAAATGATGATGAGCAAAAAGGATCCCATCCCCCTCCATTCAAGTACAATGAATCTGGATTGATTTTTTAATCAAGAAAATAAGTGAAAACTGATAATATTGTTATGTATGCTTGAAGAGAACCTTTGATTCTGCATAATTGTGATTACTCCTTCCATGCAGCCCTTGCGATTCAGTTTAAAATAGGTTGTGCTTCCCAAGTGTTTGAACTACATCTTTATGACATAATTAAAGTCACTAATAGAGATTTTCTTTTACAGCTTAGCCACTGCAGGAGAGTCAAAGAGGAAAAGCTGCACAACCAACTCAAGGAATTGCAAAAAGCTGGGTTTTAGGGAGAAATAATGAATGAAATCCAAGTGGGGTTTGCTTGCTAGAAGAAAACTTGACTTCTTTTGTCAAGAATGTGTTGCAGGATCATTTCTGCCTCATGTTGCACAAAAAAGGTGAGCTTGTTCCCAGTAATATTTGCTGAAAAAAGTTTTAACCTATTTAGATCCCCAACTGAGATATCTGGATTTGAAATTTAACTTTTTCAAAATTCAAATGTGCACAGAAGGCGTTAGAAGCACTTTAGAATCTCTATTATTTTGATACTTATGAGTTTATGGCAATGACAAAAGATTAGCATATGTTGAAAATTGTCCACTGCAATTGATATCAATGGAAGTAATTTGTGTGGTTCTATTTACAATGCCTGTTTTAATGGTACCACATTTTGCAAATGGTGTTACACAATCTTGTATTTGATAAAATCTCACTTTTAGTGAAGAATGAGCAAATCGTTAACAAGTAGACTTTCCTGGCATTGCATTAAATTACATAAGGTGTGACAGTTGATTTGCCCGGGTTATCAAAGAATTCCATCACCTTCTGTGGCTGTTTTAAGTTTGGAAAAAAATGGCAGTAGCATGATTTTTAAATCCAGATTTCTCAGTTGGGAATTTTACATGGCATAAACAGTTTCACTTGACCAGCTATGTTACTGGGAACAGCATCGCAAAAAATTATTCCAGTGTATACTACTCTTGCAACACATCCTTTTCATTTCTAATAAATGTGAAACAGTGTATGTAAACCATGTTAGAGCATTTAATTAGACAAATAAAATGTTTGATCCCAAGTTGTGGACCATCTTGAAGGCTGCCAAATAGGCTGTTGAATAACATACCCTATTTTTATTTGGAATTATTTGAGGTCTGCTTGCATCAGTGAACATCGACTGTTGACCAAGGAATTTTGTTCTTGTTGGGGATCGTCCATATACCACGTGACCGTTTTGGGGGGAGGGGTCTGCTGATATAC